>QNQO01002538.1:0-110819 GCA_003290165.1 Berberis thunbergii | reverse complement strand
GTACAATTAAACCCCGAAACATCAAACTCATACCAAATAGATGACTTGTACAATTAAACCAAAATCACTTATAATTGATGTTAAACCAATCTGAAAATGACTGTCTACCATATACAAGAGATAACTAAGTTACTTGTTCCATGTTGAAATAAGGCCCTCCCAACATTTTGTATTAAATGTCCTTACATATCCATACAACCATGAAACTCCAAATCCATTAAAACTATGGCAAGAAGAACAAACATGGGCGGCCATAAGTCACATTTGAGGGCTGATTAACCCTTTTGATGGACCTAGCCCCGTGGGCTAATTTGAGAATGTTAGACAAACCACAAGGGCCTTTTAAGGTAGAACCAGAGCCCACTCGTACATCGATCATCCAGTTACAAGCATTATTCTTTCTTTTTTTTCTTTTTTTATTTATAATTTTAGCAAAAGCATATACCCGTTATATTAAGGATTATGGTTACAATAATGGTGTCCAACAATAGTAGCCAAGTTGTGAGCCTCAAAATTGAGATATTGAGAAATGAAGTTACACAACATTAACTATGATAAGAGAGCAAGTGTCTAATGTTGCTAATAAGAAGTTGCCACATCCAGCTCATGGTCGTATTAGACTCTTGTTGTTTCTCTTGCAAAATGGTCTGCAGCGTTCCAGAGTCTTCGAATATAAATTTCATTCTTTATGTCAAGCTTAGATAAGCAAAAGCGCGGCCTCAGCAGCATAGCTTAGATAATTATCAAAGAACTAAACAGCATTCCACGGGTAACTTTAGTCAGTCGGGTTTGTTAGTCATTTTTAGTGATGTTTAGACAGTTTTACACTTTTTATTCATTCAATTTAAAATATAACCACAAACACCATTTGCATAAAATTGGAGTAGGGTTGGGCCAAGATTTTTATCATGCGAAAACGAAACATATTTATAGTGACCAAAGCGACACACATTCCATGTGGATGAATGGAAATACTACTAAAAATCTACATTTTTTGAATGGATGAAAAGAAATTTGAAAGAAAAATCCAACTCTTTGAACTAAATAATCTGATAATTATTGAATGTACAAAACAAATACCACCACAAAAAAATGTAATTGTGGAAATGAAGATAGGTTTGCCAACACATCAAATAACATCTAGTGGTTTTAATTGGTCATCGAAGTCATGAGGGGACATCCAATAAAAGTGCACAAAAGTGCAAATTGTAGACTGGCCATCTATTTTACGGACACTTGGCGTGGCTCGAATGGTTCCAATTAAACAGAAAGCTCAATTTGAACCATTAACAGCAACACGGAAATAGGATAGGACTTCTTTTCCACGTTGCTTATTCATTGTTCTTATCGCTGAATTTTTGTTTTTATTTTTCAATCAAATTTCCTCATGTTTTCGATATAGGTTTACTTTGATTTGCGTTGTAATAACCATCGATACAGATTGACTGACATTCGTTGGATGTGGCTTTCTATCATTTGTAGTATTAAGACACTTTTTTCTTATCATTTTGATTGGTTCTGTAATTTTATTATTTCTTGTGACCTCAATCGTGAGCATATGAGTGATTGTTTTGCTAGACGACAACAATATAACCGTATTTAGTTAATATTATATGCTCTATACTTTAACAAACAAACAAACAAACAAACAAACATTGATTTGTCATCATTTTAGGTTTTATTGATACAATTATCACTATTATCAACGGCAGAAGTCATGACAATTGCAAATGAGCTCAACTAAAAATTAAACTCATTTCGAAACCTCTAGCTACGTAAGTAAGGTAATGAGAAGTATATTCATTGTCATATATAACTCAACTAAGCTAAGCATTTTGTTCGTGAATGGGGGTATGCTTACTTGATAAGAAATCTTTCAACCGTATCAAACCTAATCGTTGAATTGGATTAATCATGTGCACACTATATACCATGAATTCATGTTTTAGTAGTACTTCATTAACATCCAACATCCAACAAATTTTAAATTTATGCCTATTTATAAAAAAATATCTTATTAATTAAGGCCATTTTTTACTCGTACAAATTTGAGTTGCTCCAAAAATATTAAGAAATCATGTTTTTGCAATTATGTTTTATAATCATGGTGACGTGGCGTGGTGTTGAAATAATGATAAGATCCCCAAAATATTTATGTCACATCATTTGATTATAAAACTTGATTTTCTAGCTTCACTCGTCAATCCTCTAGCACCAAGACAACGCCAAGAAGGCTATTTGTGTGTATTTGTATTCGACTGGTGGATTACGAAGATCGGATGATGGAAGTTAATGTATTCCATTTGTGTTAAAACATTGCATGTGGTCAAGAGATTATGAAATTTAATGACATGTTTAGATAAGATAACCTTAAAAATTAAGACCGATCGAGGACCAGTGTAAGAGTGACACGTGTAATGTATGACCGTATAAATATACGGTATTTGGCCGAGATGTGGTTCCTCGATTTTAGCACATTTTAAATTTCTTCACCGACCTTATCTGACCGTGGTCCTCCTTTTCTAAAGCGTGGAGACCGCAGCCCTTGAATTGACGAAAGTACCCCTGCTATAGAACTAGATGGTTTTAATTGACGATAATACCACTGTCATTCACCTTGATGTTCAACCACTTTTTGAAAGAGACTATTTGGCTGAGTTGAATGTTGGATTTTCTCGAGATGCGTTACTTGAAATTAGGTTAAGTATTTTGAAATTTTTCGAAAAGTATTTCGATTTAGGTTGGATCTCAAACTAGTTGCTTTCATTAATAATTGGTTTTGAAAAATTTCGATACCAACGATATGCTTAAAGTGTAATTTGTTGTATTTGTTTTAAATTTTAGTGTTATTTTGTTTTTCCCCTCAATTTTGTCTACTGATAATCTAGCTAAGTGTAATATATTATCAATTTTCATTTTAAAATGAGCAAAACAATGTTAATGAGTCATTATCACGTTCGTTTCAAAAAAAATCTTTGATTCCGTTGGTCCATTCATCGGTCTATGCTATGTTTCTTTCATTCATTTCTAGCGTTTTAGTAGTCTGGCCTAGGCGTATGCACAGTTTAATTCAGATATTTTTAAGTAAAATGAGACAGTAGAACCTTTGTCATTTTTTGCTCTCCTTAAACTGATTCCAACCAACTTACAAGAGAAACTGAATCGATCGAGATTAACAAGCTCTCAAAAAAATTGTTTTTTTTTTTTTTGGGTCGTTGACCCTTTTTATTTATTTATTAATACATGTCCGAAGGACACATGACTGACCCAATAAGGTTAACCAAACCAGACCCGAAGGCTACAATATTGTTGCTACTTAATGTCCTCGTCGCCTCCATCTCGCATAGAGACTTGTTTTCGCTCCGGTCCATTGCCTCCACCTTGCATGAAGACTCGCTTTCGCTTCTCTCCGATCTAGTCCATCTAAGCAGCTGCATTCAATACCCGAATGGCTCCTAATAATCGGGCGAAAACTCACAAAATCCTAACTAGTGAGTCTCAAACCCGCGACCTCTCACAAGAAGAGTGAATGTCCGACCAACTGAGCTACAATTGGTGGACAAGCTCTCAATTGATTAATTACCAAACCAAACTAACAAATAACTAATAGAAAAACATCGTTCAATACTCGATGGCCATAGTAAAAAATTTGGGGGTGCTCATGTAAGTTGCTAATTCCAACTTATCCATATATAAAAAAATGACTTTTCTTCCAAGCAAGGGTATTTCGGACATTTATTTTTTCGATCTCACATTCTCTAACAATCAACCATTCCTTTCTATAAATCATAACTTTTCTCCCCTTCTCAGAAAAATCTTCGTGTTTTCTTTCATATCTACAGAACGCCATTGAAAGTCTCTCAATCCTCTTCAAAAACCCAATCAATTCAAACCCCTCTCTCTGTAAGTAGTCAGAACGCATAAAGATCCAATCTTTACTTACATAAAGTTTCAATTTTTTTTTTGCTATTTTAGATCAGTTTTATATATCTGTTTCTCAATTTTTGAAGATAAACAGAGTCGTAGATATATTCACACAGATCCCACACACAAAACCCAGAGTTATTTTCATGAATCAAAGTGGTTCAATGGGAATTTCAACCATGAAACCCTGTTGTAGAATCCTAATTAGTTCCAAAACTTCATCTTTTTTTGGTTTCCCATTCCAAAAATGCCCCTACTTTGAGAATTTGTCGACTTTTCGATCGAAATTGGTGAAAGACCATGTATCCCGTTGTTCTTCTCACCCAGTTATTGGGTTTAGAAGATTGATTGATCATAATCAGAGACCCAATTCGAATTGGGGGCAAGCTAGAATTTTTTCAGGGTGTGGGTGTAATAGTATTGCTAGAGATAGGGGAATTTCTGTAGTTACGAATGTCGCTTCGGATGTTCGGAGATATTCGACATCAGTGGAAGGTCATGTTAATGAGAAAAGCTTTGAGAGGATTTATATTCAAGGTGGCTTGAATAATGTGAAGCCTCTCGTGGTCGAGAGGATTGAGAGAGATGTAGATGTAGGGAAGAAAAATGAAGAAATAGGTGATAAGGTAGGTCTTAGTGATTCAAATGTAAATATTGATTCAAAGGAGTTGAATGATGTTCAAGTTATTTATGAGAAAAGGAAGTTATCGGATCTCGAAAATGAAGCTTGGAAGTTGTTGAATGATTCGGTTGTAAACTATTGCGGAAATCCTTTGGGACTGTTGCAGCGAGTGATCCTGCGGATAAAACGCCACTCAATTACGATCAAGTGTTCATTCGCGATTTTGTGCCATCAGCACTTGCATTCCTACTCAAGGGAGAAGGGGAGATTGTGAGGAACTTTCTCCTGCACACTTTGCAATTGCAGGTAATTTATTCCCTTTTTGTTGTTTGCATGGTTATGTTATTTTACATATTTGCAAATCCCCATGATATTTTTGTTGATGTTTTCTATGTGCCATGCATAATAATAGGTAAATATTGTGAGTTTTTAACTTGGAGTCCCTCAAGCATGCGAATTGTTAATTAGCAGTCCATTTTATTTGCCAAACAAAATGTTTTGTCGTGATGACTGACGGACAACCGTTAAATGAATGTTCAGTATCATCTGATCAGCTAGACGTTAATATCAATATTGTGCAATCACTGCATATTATTCTTCAGAACTCATTCATTATGAAAACTTTTCCTTTATATATCTTTAAGGTAGTCCATTTTCATTTATCATGGAAAAATGGTTGAAATCTTTAATCAATTGGAGGGTTTCAATATGTTATAATAGTGGTTCTTCATTGATTCTTATTGTTTGTGATGAAATAATTGACTTGATTTCATTATACCAGTTGAATTTCATTCCATTTGTATGCTATAATAAATGTTGTCTTGTGGTTATCAAAATTGATTCTTAGTTGTTATATAGAGTTGGGAGAAAACAGTTGATTGCTACAGCCCAGGGCAAGGTTTGATGCCAGCAAGTTTTAAAGTTCGAACTGTACCTCTTGATGGAAGTAATGAAGCATTTGAAGAAATTTTAGATCCAGATTTTGGAGAGTCGGCTATTGGTCGTGTTGCTCCAGTTGATTCTGGTTAGTACTTTGTACATTTACCTTCATTTGCTGGGTAGTTGTCATGTATCTGTATATATCTTGTATTGTATATATCGTGTATTAAACAGTTTAGAAATCAATAGGCTTAGCAACACTTTAAGCATCAAATAAATGGATAGACCTCGTAGATTTCTTACTGTGTTTCTTCTTGGCTGTGATAGGGCTGTGGTGGATTATTCTGTTGAGAGCCTATGGAAAAATAACTGGGGACTATGCATTGCAAGAACGAGTGGATATCCAAACAGGAATAAAACTCATCCTGAATTTGTGTTTAACTGATGGATTTGACATGTTCCCTACTCTGTTAGTTACGGATGGCTCCTGCATGATTGATCGTCGGATGGGTATCCATGGTCACCCCCTCGAAATCCAGGTAACATCAGTTTACTTTGGTAAATTTGATACTGTCTCCTCTTTTGTCTATTATAGGTTGAGTTGGATTATCATTGTGCTTGATTATGTTAGTTATCTTCTCACAATGGAACCTAACACAAACTTTACTTTGGAAACTCAAGTACTAAACACTAAAACATATTGTAAGGGCTTCACCTAAAGTAGGATATCAGTCGCAAATTCACTCTTTGTGACACCAGTAGCCACATTTTATTTAGGAACTGTCTTCTTAAATGCCTATTTATGCCTTTTGTCAGATTATCTGTTTTTCCTCTTTCTAATCACTGTATAAAGACAACATTTACCAGTTTGATAGTTTAGAACCCATAATCTAGGATGACTATTTTTCTTTAACTGATTGTGTGGTGGAAGAATTGGTGTCAAGGGTTAACATCCCATTTCTTTAGAAGTTGAGAATTTGGACTGGGACTAAAAGAAAGAGAATGAGAAGTTACTCTTTTCCATAACTACACTTAAAAGGCAAGAAACTGAGGTACAAAAGGTATTGTGTTTTGAAAGTAACGGGAATTGATATTTCAGAAGGCAAAAGAAAATGACTCACTTTCTAGTTTTGACCAGTTCAAACCAAAACTTGATCCACATTCAGTTTTTTTTTTTTTTTTTTTTTTTTTTTTTTTTTAATTTGCATCTAGTTTCATGTGAATCTCTAAAGGTGTTCTCTAACATTTTCTTCAATAGTAGGAATCCATCCCTGCTTTTAATTTTTGTATCCTTGCATTCCGTTGGAGGGGAATTAAACTTGGAGGGGTATGCTTAAGGGAGATATCGCGTGTTTCATCACAAAGTTAGTGCCACAGAAATGAGAGAAACTTTAAAAAGAATGAAGATAGTAAAGACAGTTGGACCAGATGATATATCAATTGAAACGTGGAAATGTCTGGGAGAAGTTGGGATTTAATGACTAACTAGGCTCTTTAATAGGGTTTTGAAAATTAGAAAAATGTCAAATTTGTGGAGGCATAGCATTGTGGTACCAATTTATAATAACAAATGAGATATTCATAACTCATCGAACTATAGAGGGATAAAGTTTACGAGTCATACGATGAAACTTTGGGACATGGTTATAGGACGAAGACTTGGGAGTTTAACCACGATTTTAGAAATCAATTTGGATTTATGCCGGTTAGGTCTACTACGGAGGTCATCTTCTTGTTTAGGAAAATTATATAAAAATATTGAGAGAAACGTATGAGTTTGCATATGGTTTTTATTGATCTGGAGAAAACTTACGATAGGTTCCCAGGGAGTTAATTTGGTGGGTGCTTGAAAGGAAGAAATATTTTATTTCGGTATCATTAAGGATATGCATGAAGGGGTTGTAACAAGTGTTCGCTCAGTGGATGAGATGTCGAATGAATTTTCAGTGTTAGTAGGACTACATCAAGGGTCGGCCTTAAGTCCATACTTCTTTGCTTTGGTCATGGATGAGTTAAAGAGACATCTGCAAGAATATGTACCTTGGTGCATATTCTTTGTATATGATATTGTCTTAATTGATGAGATTAGTGAAGGTTTAGTTCAGAAATTAGATAGGTGACGGGAGGCTCTAGAATTAGTTGTTCGAAGACAGAGTATCTAGTGTGCAACTTTGGTTGTGAATCACGAGGGAGGAGTAATGTAATTGAGGTCGAAGGCGTGGAGGTCCCAAAGTGTGAGGCTTTTCGATATCTAGGATCTATAATTCAAAAGAATGAGGCTCTTGGGGAAGATATAGACCATAAGATTAAAGTTGGTTGGCTGAAATGGAGAATGATGTCAGGAGTATTATGCGATAGAAGGATGTATGCAAGACTAAAAGAAAAATGTTATAAGGCAATTGTTCGACCAACCATGTTATACGGTTCAGAATGTGGGGCTATTACGGAACAATATACGCATAGAATGACAGTAGCAGAATTGCGTGTTTTAAGGTGAATATGTGGTAAAACCTATAAGAATATAATTAGGAATGATAGAATTAAGAGATAGTTAAGTATAGCGCTTATAGAGGACAAAATTAGAAAAAGATGTATAACTTGGTTTGGTCATGTGCGGAGGAAATCAAACATGACGCCAATTAGAAAATGTCTAAATTGACAAAGTTAATGGAGGGTATAGACGGAAGGGACGACCGTTGAAAATTTGGATGAAGGTGGTGAATGAATAATTCAATTTCGAGTCCAGCCCCTTAGACTTGGATTCCCATGAATAGTGAGAAAACAATCTCATGAATAATCAATTTCCTGCAACGAAACTCCGGATAATGGGTGGAATGGATTTCATTTCCAATAGAAAATGGCTAACCAAACATATCCTAAGTATATTTGAGACTTCTTCGGTTAGAAAAGTGGATTTAATTAGGACACATTTTCTCGAACTTTAGCATGCAATGATGCAAAAGATTTTGGCCATAGTTTATTAGTTAGTAACTTACATGATTAAAGAAGAAACAATAGAACAAACAAGAAGGGACATCAGACAATAATGTTTTATAAGCTTTATTCAATTAGCTTTAACCATAGTTTAAAATAGACTTTGATGCTTTAATAATGAAAAGTTTATAACATCGAAGTGGGTTTTTAAATCTAGCTAAATGGGAGTTGTTGGTGGTTTGATTAATTATGATAATTAAATTTGCATTAAAGCATTCAGTATGTGAACATAAGCAACGGCTTAGTCAAGACTACGCCGCGAATTGCCAATGTGTGACTGTACAAGTACTTATTTAACAATAATTTGTATTGAGGCTTCATGGTCGACATTCACATTCACATATAATTTGTCATGATCATTCTATACATGGATCCTTAATTTTCAAGGTTCCTTGGCAGTCTATTTATTTATTTTGTAATATATAGATCCTCGACACATAAGTCTATTATGTGTGTTTTATAATGCGAATGACTTTGAATTACATGATGCTTCACTGCAGAGTGCAGATTATCCAAATCCATTTGGAATAGTTTCTTGTCAGAATTTGGTCTGAACTTGATATTTCAAGGTTTTCTTTTAGATTGGCTAAGTTGGTGGTCCCAAGCTAATCCGTCCCGACATGTGGAGTGGTCATGTGCTCATGTGGTGTGTGTGAAATAGTGAAATATGAGGTTTTTGAATGGCTCAACAGATCGGAGCACTCTATCTTTATCGAGATTTCGGCTTGTAATATTTTTTAGAGACTTGTGTTTTGACACCTTCATGATGTCTTGGCAGAGCAGAGCTGAGGACGAAGTCTAGGAACTGAGAGCTACTACTCATTAGGTCTCATATCTCGAGGATATGTGAGAAAATTGTGTTGTTTGGAGAACCAAAATCCATGTAGCCGACCCAAAAAATTCGGGAATGGGTTTTGATGATGATGATGATCCTCCTTGCATTCCGTTCTTCACATTTTAGGGAATTTCTAAATTTTGCAAGTTGTCGTCTGCAAGGATGCACAGACTCGGACACCAAATACGACACGGCGACTCGGCAATTTTCAAAAAAATAGGACTCGACGACACGGTCAAACTTAATTTTTTAATATTTTTTTTTGTAACTCATAAAAACATAAAATCATAAATAAATTAATATGCTATTAACAATCCAAACATATCAAATTATCAATAAACATTCAAATTTACAAATGCATCATAACATCAAGCTTAACTGCTCAAGTCATACTCATAAAGCATAAGCAATATAATTTCATTAACTTGATAATATAAATAAAATGTAAATTGATAATTTCAAAACTCACCAACGAGGCGGCTACATTCTCTGTCTTCATTAACTAGCGGATTAATGGTCTAATTTTCTTCATTCAATAGCTCAGCCTCCAGCTCAGGTTCATCAAGTGAAACACTGGCAATCTCAAGCATGCCTGTAGCATCCAAATCCAACGAATCAATAGTATCTCCTGCGATATCCCACATCCTTGTCTCACCTTCGTTGTACTCTTGTTTTCTTTTTGACAAAAGACGAAGGTTGGAATGCACATACACTAAATCTTCAGCTCGTTGTGGGGTCAATTTGTTCCTTTTTAATGAGTGGATGTTATACTTGCTCTAATTTCTCTCACAACATGAGGAAGAACAAGGTTGCCTAAGTAACTTCAAAGCAATATTCAGGAGTAATAATGCATAGGTACCATGAGAAATCCACCACACATCAGGTTCTAGGTATGCTCTATTCTGTAGAGCATCACCTTCTGCAAACTGTCCAATACCCGTTCAAAACCTAGCATACTCTGTAATAACCAATATTCTTTCTTCAATATTAGGAAAGTATCTTTTGAAACACTTATCTCTCTCCTTTGTAATCGCAGGATCTCTGTGTGGCGAAATACGATTAGGATCATCTTCAAGCATCTCTGTTATAATATCTATATATAAAAAAGTTAATCACAAATTAATATAAACATTAGTGCATAACTCATGAATTCTAATCTTCTAGTCAAGACTCAAGATAAGTAGAATAAAAAAGTTTAAAACAATGTAATTATTTACCCACTGATCTCCAATCATTCATACTTTGGATGCTACTTTTAATGTCTTTCAACCTCTTTGAGCATAATTATGCTTGAACAAAGCCCGTCTTGCTATGGAAAGCAACTTCAATCTTGAATGCCTCATTAAACATATGCAACCCTCATGGAATGGTTCATGATAAGTTCTTGATCAACACCCCATCCACAACAATCAATAATCCAACTACACAAACTGTAGGCCTTTTCATTTGCAGACGTATTCTTTGGAGCGGCATATGTTCTTCAAGGCAAGGTTGAGAGTGTGACTACACAAGGTGTCCAAAAAACTCAGATACTAGCTCTCGACAAGTAAACCTGCAGCCTTACAAACTGGAGCATTGTCGGTTATAACTTGATCCACATTACGTGGCCCAACGTCACGTACGACTTGATCAAATCAGCAATGAAGAACTTGTCCTTTGTATAACCCTTCACCAATTCACAACCTTCAAGAAACATTGGACACCCTCATTAATCACTATGAAATTAATGAGAGGCCTCCTTGAGAACAGTCCACCCATCACAAACATGGTTGCCCCTCTTAGTACCATGTGAACTTTGTTGCTTCAACAACTTTGAATGTTGCCCTTTCATTTTGAAGCAATGTCGTCCTCAATGCATTATACCCAGGGATCTTGTAACCACTAATGGACTTTTTTTATTCGTTGCATAGGTGAAGCATCCTAAAATACGATTTCTTGCCAAGGTTGAATGGCAATGCCAAGTTGAGTAGAACGCCCTTGCAATCAAAGCATCCAACTCTTGTCGCTCACTCGTATTGAAAGCATTTGCAATATGATTATTAGTGGCTTCCTCTTCCTTTATTCATTGTATGAACTGAAGGACCAACCAACCCCCCCCCCCCCCCCCCCACTACTTGAACCCTGGTGCGGGTGACTACTTGAGCTCACTGAAGGAGGTAAAGGAACACTTCGCACCATTGACCTTTCTGCTCTCAATGCAGCTTCATCACAAATTGTCGCACCTCTCTAAGTTGTATGGGGGATTTTGGCACAAATAGCTTATCCCACGGCCTGTTATCTTCAACAAGTGGTCCTTCAATCTAGTAAGAGATCCCGTATACTCTTTTGGACAAAAATTTACACCGCCATCTAAGGTTTACCCCCACCTTCACTTGGTCTTCTTATTATTGTCACATGCTTCCCAAAAATCTTCTCCAGTTACTTGGCTTAAAAACCAGTTGTAGTTTCTTCTTTAGTTTTCAAACTTTTCAGCCAATAGTGCAAGCTCAAATATGGGGTATTTGAAGTATTCCATGCATCTTTCATATATATGCAGAGAAAGAAAAGAGAAAAAACAACAAAAAAAAGAATCGCAGGAAAGAAAAATGGAATCGCAGTAAAAAAATCAATCTCAGGAAAAAAGAAATCGATTGCAGGAAAAAAATCAATGGCAGGAAAACAAAAAAGGAATGCGGCAAAAAAATCAATCTCAGAAAATCGCAAAAATCGATCTCAGGTATCGATCGATATCAGAAATCACAGGATCGATCGATCTAAGGAAGTCAGAGGAAAAAAACAGCAAAAAACAGAGAAAATAGTAGAAATGCTGGAAAAAAAACAAACGAAATCGATCGATTGAAGGTACCTGGTGTTGATCAGTGTTGTTAAAGTGGACGCTTAGGCGCGGCTCGAGGCGTTTTGGCAAGAGACGCTCAAAATAATGCAAGGCGAAGCGGTGAAGTGAGGCGTCCGCCTCGGACCGCCTCACTGCCTCAGCCTATTTACAAACTTAAAAATCAAAGCCTATTGCAGCCACATTCCTTTAAGGTTAAGAGGGGTATTTGAGTTTTAGACAAGAGAACGACTTCTTGGGGGCTATTGTTGTTGCTGTGTGTGTTTTTCTCCTTCTAATCAGGTTCCTCTCCTTCAAATTAGGTGTTGCCTCTTTCATATCAGGATGTTTCCTCTCTTATTCTTCCTCCTTCCTTTTCTTCTTCCCTCTTCCATTCCTGTTTTTTTTATATGATCTGTTCTACTACATTTTTTTTATATGATTTGTTTTACTCATTTTTTATATTCTGTTCTACTCATTTTTTTAATGATCTGTTATGTTTTTTTTTTATACGATTTGTTCTGCTGCGTTTTTTTCTTCACAATAAATAAGTAATATTTCAGTGTATGGATCGTAATATTTTAGCATATGGATTGAAATTTGGTTGCAATTTTCAAAGTTAAACCAATAAGACCTGCTGGGGCGATGCCTCACCAAATTGCAATTTTTGCAAACACTATTTCAAATTCAACCATTAATTTTTCCAACACTGTTTCAAATTTCCAAAGTTAAACCAATGAGAAGTTGATGAACTAGTTTACATTATGCTTTTGATGTTTTTCTGTTTGTTTCCTTATTTAGTGATTAGTGGATAGGCAAGTTTAGTACACTTATGTAGTGCATCTTTTTACTGTGCTATCTATGCACTTTATTATGTTTCCATTTCAATTATAAATAGTTGTATGACTTTTGTACTATATTGGCAAATGGCAGTTATCAAAATGATGATGAATATTAATTATCTAAATGTGTTTCAATTATTTAATAAAAATCTTTAAAAATGTTAAAGACCGCCTCAGTGAAGTGAGGCGCCCGCCTGGCCTCTGAGCATTTCAAGCTCGTCCGCCTCTTCGCCGCCCTTAACTACAATGGTGTTGATGAGGACGCCCATAGATCCTATCGATCGATTTATCCCTTTCAGTCGAAACGATTTCTCCCTTTCAGTCGAAATCGATCTCTTCGTGTTAGCCGAAATCGATCGATCAATTCTCTTTCTAAGTTCTCTCTACCTCCGTCTCTCAATCTTCTACCTCCGATCGATGTTCTTTGGGTGGGTTTGTGGGAGTTAGGGTTTGCCAGTGTGGGAGGAAGGATTGATCGATCAATAACATCTGATTTATTTGCAAAATTTACAGTCAACGAATTTTGACCATGTTTGGACCGTGTCTGGCCGAGTCCGGACCGTATCCAGGCCGTGTCCAAACCAGTCAATGAATTTGACCGTTGACCCCGTGTCCAACACGTGTCGGGCGCGAATCCGTGTCAGATACGCATTTGACGCGTGATACGGAGGTTTTCCGGAGAGTCGGTGCATCGTTGGTCGCCTGTTATTCTCTATGTCTAAAATTTGTGACTGACCAAGTTGTTCTTTTTACCTTGAGTTAGGGTTGCCTTTCCTGGGGATATTTACATGACCGATGATGACCTTTCTAAGATTATGTATGTATTTAAAAAGAACAAAGATTCAGATAACTGTTATAAGATGCTGAATTGTTCATTAGTTGTGTATCTTTCTATATGTTGGATCGCACATCCGATAAGAGTTGGGATTAGAGTAGTCTGGAAATGAAAAACCTGTCATCATGATGGTTAACTCATTTTCAAGTAATGAAACTGAGTTTTAGTGTCAAGAAGGGAAAATAAACGAGGGTAGCGTGCTCAAGTTCTTGCTACTTGGTGGCTACCTAATTGGAGGCTATCTTCCAAGCAATAATGATTTCTGCCTCTAATTCGAATTGAATGATCGTTGGATCATGGGGAAAGGACATAAACCTGGGCTAAAATGGAGTCCTAGCAGATACTGTTATTCAAATATCTGATTTTTGGACTTGGTTTCACCATTTTGTTAGAGGCGCCATCTTGACTAAGACATTTTGGTGGGCTCAGGTTTGATCTACCCAGACAGCAATTTGGTTGAGGAGGTATGACATAGGAGTGCAGTTCTTCAGTAAATACCCATCATTCTATACTCCTATTTGGCTACCCATTTATGCATTCTGCTAGCTTTCTGATCTGGTAAGTGACTACCCTTTTCTGTCTGCTGGTTTCTGTCTACGTGTTTGCAATGACTAGGTTCCTCATAGGGATGTCTCCTCCTGACATGGGTATCCTATGTTCACATGTCCTGCTTGGAGTAGAGGCTTCATTGCTTAGGGCAGTGTTTTAGCATATGATGCACTGGGTGCTTATCTGAATAATGGTTTATGTTGTTACCACATCCCATCAGAGGAAAAAAGTAGCTACCCTTGCCAACGAGTGTTAGCTCAGTGGCAAGACTTGTGGCAGATGGCGTGAATGAACTGAACTGTAGATTTTTAATTGCATATATAAACTAAACTATCATCTTCACATCTGTGGTAGGAATTTGTTTCATGTTTCATTGATTTTGTCTTTCCCTCACTTGCATTTTTCCCGGCTCTATCTTAATTGAAAATTTTGGAATTTGCAGGCATTGTTCTACTCAGCTTTAAGGAGTTCCCGTGAGATGCTCGCTGTAGATGATGGATCTAAGAATCTGGTGCGCGCCATTAATAATAGGCTCAGTGCACTGTCCTTCCACGTCAGAGAGTATTATTGGGTCGATATGAAGAAGATCAATGAGATATACCGCTACAAGACAGAGGAATACTCAACAAATGCTATAAACAAGTTCAACATCTATCCTGAACAAATTCCTGCTTGGCTGGTAGATTGGATTCCTGATAAGGGTGGTTATCTCATGGGTAATCTGCAGCCTGCTCACATGGATTTTAGGTACTTCACACTTGGCAACCTTTGGTCAATTGTTTCATCTTTGGGGACCCAAAGACAGAACCAGGGCATTTTGAATTTGATTGAAGACAAATGGGATGATCTTATTGGTCAAATGCCCCTAAAGATCTGTTACCCTGCGTTGGAGTACGAGGAGTGGCGTATAATCACTGGCAGTGACCCAAAGAATACGTGAGTCTTTAGTAATTTAGTCTTGCAGCAATTAAAATTTAGGATTTTTCATTTCACATGAAATTTGTTGAACATACTACGAGGTATGAGTCTGACTTTCAGATTTTGATTCATGCAGTTCTTGGTCATATCATAATGGTGGATCTTGGCCAACACTCTTATGGCAGGTACAGGTTATACGTTTTATATATGTTTCCAATGCTTAATCATGGGAGGGTGTTGTATGTCCACATTCCCTGCTATTCATATTGTTCAAGTAGAGATCAGGAAATTTGTCTGAAAAGAGATCTCATTTCATATGCCCCACCATCCCGTCTATCACATTGTTTAAACAAGGGGAGGGAAAAAAGAAATAGTATAACATTCAGGTAGGTGGACAAGCTCATGGTTTAGATGGTAAGGATAGTATCGAGGACAAATTTTCATCCTGGAGGTGATTCAATCTGTGTAGGCAGCAATGGGTGGTTAGTGGTTTGTTCTGTATGTGTAGGCAGTGATGGGGGTTATTGCTTTCTTGTGCAAGTTATAGTATTAGTTTTTAATTCCTTAGCTATGACCTAACTTTCTCACGGCATTTCAGTTTACGCTGGCTTGCATCAAGATGGGAAGGCCAGAATTAGCTGAAAAGGCGGTCTCTTTGGCAGAGAAGCGTCTGGCTGCCGACAAGTGGCCTGAATACTATGATACAAGAAATGGCAGGTTCATTGGGAAGCAATCACGGCTACACCAGACATGGACAATCGCAGGGTACTTGACTTCCAAAATGCTTTTAGAGAATCCAGAACGGGCATCCTTATTGATGTGGGACGAGGACCTTGAACTTCTTGAGACCTGTATCTGTGCACTGAGCAAAACTCCGCGGACAAAGTGTTCTCGACGTGCCGCCAGGTCTCAGATTCTTGTCTAAGGTGCTAAGGCTGTATCCCTTTATTACTGTACAGTAGAATAAATAAAATGAACGAAAAGGCAAAGAGGACCGTGGGGGGTTCACTTAGATAGGAATTGTACCCCTTAGGTGAGGAATCATCTGCATTCAATTTCAGCTTTTGAACACATTGCTGTAAGAGTTCGTTATTGTTCTTGTTCTATGTTAGAGCAGTGCAACCAAAAATACAGCTGATCATTCTTCCTTCTTGTTGTAACAGAAGCTTTATTTACAATGTAATAGAAATAAAAATTATTCGACACTTTCCTTGTCTGCATGTTCATGTTTAATCAGGTTTTCATTCATAAATTTTATGCAGGTGAGTCCGTAGCAAGAGAGGGTTCTGATCATATTGTATTTGCATAAAACTCGCCAGTGTATGCAGAACTGGGGTGATAGGGAACACAGATTCACATATAAAAATTTTGGTTCGAATAATTATATTGTAGTTGGTTATTGGCAATGCATGCCTGCGTGAACTGTTCTTGGTAGTTGTAGTTGATTTTCACTGATCGTAGTTTAAAAGTTGGGATGAAGAGTCTCAAGACTATCGACAAGGAGTGCAACTTGGTTGGATTGATGTCTAGGGAAAGATCAGCCCAAACTATTAGGGCGTGTTTGGTTGCTTAATGGAATGGAGTTGGCCATTGTATTAAGTCATTCATGTGTCTGGTTTGGCACAAAATTGGTGTAATGAAAATGTCCATTACAATGGTCATTCCTTCTCAACACCCTATGAATGCTCATTATAATGCCTATTGTCATGGTCAGTCCTTCATTCGTGTTATTTGCCCTCCTTACATGAAAATGGGTGATACCCTTCATCGACCATGGGCTAAATGGGTGATACCCTTGCATGATTTTTTTTTTTTTGTTAAAAACCTTGGGGAATATATTATTAACTCTCAATCAAGTATGCCGACATGTAATGCCAAGTGATAAGTCTTATTATTAAGGTCTTTAAATATGTACTTATATTATCAAAAAGGAAGTATAAGAAGCATAAGTTTAATATTTCGCCAATGGTGTTATGGCCTAGTGGTTAGGGCTTTCCCCACGTCCTAGCTTTGAATCTCACCTGCAACATGGTTACTTTCTTAAGAGTGTTGACCTATAAGTCGCCCTGTTGATAGGTTCTGGGACTGATTACTTTCTTAAGGATGTTGACGTGTAGGTCGCTCTCTTAATAGATTTGAGATCCTTAAAAACCATGTTCTGTCTTCCAAAAAAAAAAAAAGTTTAATATTACAAACGAAAAGATGCTAGACCTAATTGATAGGAGAGTGATATTGAGATTCACCATCCTACACGAAGTCAATAAGGATCGCATATCACATCATTATAAAGGCTATCGGACAAAATGTACAAAAGAATCGGATGCATGTGATTGAAGAGCAGCCAAGACATCGATCTTCAAAGCTAGCCAAACCGTAAACAGTCATCTTCTTCGTCATTTTCAATCCTTATCTCTACAGTCTACATCTCTTATTGAACTAAAGCTCTGCAATTGAAAGGCTAAAATATCAGACACCCACTTGTGTTAACCCCCTTTTCAAGCTCATCCACATACATTTTATACATGTGAACTCGTGTTTATGATCTCTGCATTGCCCTTACAACACCCCCACACATACACTTGTCAATTTGAAGTTCACAACATCAAATTGGCCCTTCTTTACCAGTCCTTCTCCTGCTTTCCTTACAACTCTTGACACAGACTGATCGAGACACCAAACACTGGTACACCCAACCCCAAAGACTAGAAAACTATCAGAGAGATATTTTTTTTGCAGACAGAAATGCTATTATACAATGCACTACCCCATGTTATGTCATGGTATGGCTTGCTAACTTTACATAATGTGATAAGACTTGCTAGACTCTGCATGCACACACATATATATATATCCCTGATTCTAGGGACGAGGACGAAGGGGAGGGGGAAGGGGAGGGGTCCACTCCATCCAAGATAAGAGAGAGTCTGCCACTCTGCCGAACCATATCCATACAATTTTGATGAACATATAACTTGAAATAAGTTTTGGAACTAAAACCATGTATGTAAGAAAACGTGTTTCTTCAAACACTTATTACAAATAGAGACTCATAAAACATATGTAACTAATATGGCCAAATGCAAGTTTCATCCATTCTCCATGTCTGGTACTCAAGAGTGCTCTTATGGTGGTTGTTGCCAATTGTTGTGTAGTACTCCCTGCAGAACACCAAGTTGTCTTGTATGTCGACTTCCTGGTTCTGTTGTCCAACCTTCGATATTGGATATTGAAGTTGAAGGTGGTGGTGGTGGTTGTTTGGTGCCATTAGAACTTCCAAGAATAAGATCAATGAAGCCATGCTCACAATTTTATTGATAGCTAACAACTTTATCACTCTCCTTCCTCTTTAATTATCTCAAACTTAATAGCACTTCAACTACCCTTTTGAATTCATATTAATTAGATAGCACCTAAAAGACCTATGTGTCCTTACATCAAGGTGAACATGCAATGTTTTTAAATTACAGTTGTATCCTCTCTCTCTCTCTCTCTCTGTATATAGATATATATTATGGTACATTTATGACTGACTATTTTAGCAGATTTATTATCATTATTGGCGGATACGACTTTTTGCCATAAATAGTGTCTCTATCCACCACTGCAATGATTGTTTTAGTAGATTTAGCATTTTTTTCTACACTAGAAATAGGTTTTTATGTGGCAGTTACATTCCACTAGAAATGAGATCTTTTGCACTAGGATAGGATGAGGGGTAAATATGTCATAAAATCGAAATGGCTGATGTGTGAGAAGGGCATAATAGGTACTTGAAGAAGTAGAATTAGGTCGTTCATGCAGAATTCATTTAGAGTGATAAAGATATGTTTTGTAGGTTGTGTTCTTTCGTAGGGCTAAACAAAAATCCGATCAAACCGATCAAATCGACCGAACTGATTAAATCGAATCGATTGGTTCGGTTTAAATTCGGTTCGGATCGGTTTCGGTTTTAAAAAATGCAAAATCGAAGTGGTCGGTTCGGTTTTCGGTTTCTATGTGATTTTAACCGACCAAACCGAACCGACCGAATATATAATATAAATAATATATATTTTATATATAAATAATATAATATGTTTAAATATTCTGTTCGGTTCGGTTTTATTTCGGTTTTGGTTCGATTTTAGTCGGTTCGGTTCGGTTACAGTTTGCATAAATTAGAATCGGTTTGGTTTCGGATCGGTTTTGTTAATGGTCGATTCGATTTCGGTTTGAAAATTTTTAAACCGACCTAAGTCGGTTCGGTTTTCAGCCCTATTCTTTCGTTTTACCATGATAGTTGGATGAAGGTTGGCCATCAACCCTCATTATATGAGTCAAAAAATGTTGAACAACCAAGAAAGAAAAGATATTATTCAACTTAATTAGTAGATTTCTTTTCATCCTTTTCGGGTGACAATGGAGGTTATGTGTAAGGTTTGAATTAGGTTAGTATCATTGTCTCGACCTAAACTCAACCTTTTCAAGTAATCTTGTAACTTGTAAGCTATATGAACCAATCTGTCTGTAAATGGGTTGTATTGTGTCAAAAAAAAATTAAGAAAAAAGAAGAAGAAGAAGAAGAAGAAGAAATAAATGTATGTTCGAGTACAACTAATGACTTTACTAAGTAGTCAGCATGTAATTGATGTTTCAACATGGACTTATACCTATATTTGTACTTATTTTTATTATTTGTATTTAGATCAAATAAGGAGTTTTGTCTCAAAAAGCTTTTATATAATTAAGGAGTGATCTACCACATTTGATAATTTTCATGATCTCTCCTCCATGTAATATGATCTTAAGCTAAACAACATCGAGTGAGGTTAGGGAATTAGGTTTTACAACTAGCATGATGTGGCATCATCAGAAGAGGTTTTTACAATCTCTAAATACACATAAACACTGTGAAAATCACGAAACATTATCCTGGTTGCAAAAACCTAATTTCCTAACTTTTTGAATAACACCACATTCCCAACAAATTATTGAATGATTGGTTGAGTGCAACCAGTTTTGTTGGTTCAACTATCACCCCTGCATTTCTAGCATATATACCAGTGGTTCCAACTCCTCGAGAATCGGGGTGTCACATTACCAAACTCTATGGATGATTGAGATTAATTATTATTGCTAAGTTAATTGATTATAAAAAGAAAATGAGTTAAGAATTTTACTAATAACATATATCACTTTACTTTAACACGAAATAAATAACAAATGAATAATTAGAGACACAGAACTCGCTTAAATTTTGATGCATTTGATACTGGGAGTGTGACAATATTTTCCATATTGTTATGCATTCAGCCATATTTTGAATCGATGATTTAATGAAATTGAACTTCATGAAAGATTAAAGCGTAACAATGCAAAAGCGCATTAAAATAAAAATATAAAAAAAAGAGCACTACTATAGTACTTGGGGCCACCAGTCATCGTCTATTTGTCGCGAGATATGACATAATTCACATCTCAAAACAGATGAACAGTGTCTGGTGGCCACCAAGCACAATAGCAGGCACAGATCCAGGCACCCTAGATTTTTCCAAAAAAGAAAAAAGAGTAAACCTACAGAGTTTATTAAGTTTTGTAAGTGTTATAAGGAATTGGAGACATGTGATACCCCATGGTTTGCAATTGATGAGTAAAGGTTTATGAGAAATGTGATTGGAAAAACTTGCAAATAAGGGGAATTTAACTTTAATAATGTTATCATTTAGCCCTAATAACTTATCATGGTATATTTAAATGGTTCAATTTTATTAGAGTGTTGACATTTTAACACAAAATATATCCAATGTGACATGTCAATCAAATCGATAGATACTTAAAAATTACAAAACCCCACAACTTATATATAATAAAAAATGATAGAAAATCAAGTTTCTCCAATTATGTTTTGCAACCAGGGTGATGTGACGTGATTTTGAACTAATAATAAAATCACCAAAATATTTATATGTATCTCGAGGTTGTAAAAATCTCCATTGATGATGCCACGTCGTCTTGATTTTCTAACCTCACTCATATATAATACACTTAATTACTTAATTTGCAACCTGGGTGATGTGGGGTGATATTGAACTAATAATAAAATCACCAAAATATTTATGTGTATCTCGAGGTTGTAAAAAATCTCCTTTGATGATGCTACATCATCTTGATTACAAAACATGATTTCCTAACCTCACTCGTATATAATAGACACTTAATTACTTAAAGAAGAAAAAAGAGTCTAAACATGCAAAAAAAACCCATTTTAAGTCAAATGTGTGATGAGTGGTTGAGCAGTGACAGATAGTATCATTAGGGTCGATCTCAGCCGACATCATATGGGTTGGGAGGAGTCAAGGGATAATTTTTTTTTAAATAACATTCTCACCTAAAAATCCCTCGAAAGCAACAAGGCATATAAGTCGGTGGATCATCACGGATGTAACAACTAATAAGACTACCTTTGTTATGGTTGGTATATAGGTTTGATTAACTAGCATGAGGATAATTTTGTGGTACATTTTGTGTGGTGATTGGGACTAGACACCAAAACATGAGCTGTATAGAGATTGGTTGGGAGACCTTAATCAACAAACCAATTTAGGGGATGGCCCCAAATGCATGCAACAAGCAATGTTATGTTAACTAGGGATTATTTTATTTTGTTCAAATTAACAAATAATTTTGCAAAAGTTGAAAAAGAAGTGATTGGAATAAGATATCGAAAATTTTAGAGAGCTTGGTCTGAAAGCTCTGGTTTGTGTCTGAGAGGGTGATTTGCACGTGATTGGACTAATTTTACCCCTCTCCAAACCCATGGATAGAAGTCTCCAAACCCATGGATAGAAGGGTAGAGTGGTCTGATCACGTGCGACCACCCTCCCAAGCACAAATCAATGATTTGAAACCAGGTTCCGTAAAAGCTCTGATAGCAATTAGATTGTTCAATTTGCTGAAATTGCATTCCTATTCATCTTAGTTATACAAAAGTGTTACATAAGGCGACTTCTTCATGTAACCATTTTACATTATACATACCCACACTGATCCAATACAAAAAAGAGACCTTTTCTTTATACATCATTGAATTTTCTTTTTAAGGCATCCCTTCACAGAACCTTTGTAGTTCTCTAGCATTTAATGAAGCATCCTTGGAAGAAAACTGGGGAAGAACTCTGGATCAAAAATCCCCCCTGAGAATGCAATTGAATCGAACAGACTTTTTTCATCCTTGCTAGTTCTATCTACTACTATTGGTGTTTGTTTGATGCATCTTCCTTATATAATGAGAGCTCATGATAGTGTTTTAGTTCATGGGGTCATATTGTCGCCGTCCTCTAAGTATTTGTGGAAGAAATTAAGTCGATCATCTCCTAATCGCAGAGAATAGGCAGTTTTCTTGAATTCAGCCCATGTAAATGGTCTGTAAAGACATGGAGTATGGGGTAAGATGAACTCTGGTAGAGGAGATATCCATGAATGCAAAGGTGGTGCCCCAAAGTAGACCATTGACATCCTTGATTTCAATGAGTTTGTCAATACCCTATGTCTTGCACTTATGAACCTTCCATTGGTTAATGCCTTCAATATGCCAAATAAGAAAAAATATCAATTTTCAATAATAGATAAAATAAATAACATTCTACATGAAATACACAGGTGTTAAGAATTCAAATCTAATTTAAAATGCTTTAGTTCCACTTATTATTCAGAAGGAAGTTTCAAGCAAAACATCCCCAAGGAACAAAATTTTCTTGTGAAAATTAAATAAATATAAAAATAAAGTACCATCACCAATAATAGAAGATATTGGGATTCTATGAAAGAACCATATCACATGTTTTGGTTTTCAATCAAATCCTAGAAGCATAGCCTGCATGGAAAGGAGTCATCAATCAATCAATCAATCCTTGCAAATTTTAGACCATATGGCACAAAAATAGACCCATGGATGTATGTACATATGGTCCATCTTCTTCTATTTCAATCAATTATACTGATATTTGGGTTTGTTGGTCCACATAGAAGTGTCTCATGTATCTCCATGAAAACCTAAAGGGAAGGGGCCCCCTTTTTTGGGTGGTCAATATGGATGCATTTTCACAATAACAGCAAAGGACATAATGCTTTTTAAGTGCAATGTAAGGATTTGATATTATATTGGTCATTGTTATTGTTGTTCATGTTTCAATCCCCTCCACCACTTGGTGCTTCTCAAGCCTCTTACATTATATCTTCCTACAATTCATCCACATCTGTGTTTTCTGTTCTCACATTGTTCTATATATATTTTTTTTCAAGGAAATCATTATTATTCAAAAAAAAAAAATCTATTGTTTATGAGGAGATAAGGGCATTATCCCAATCTAATTGATTCTATATTAGAGATTGAGTGAACAATCTTAGCATATTGAATGTGCACTAGCAAAGTGACTCGAGAGTACGCCTTGTATTTTCATGTATGGAAATCAAATGAAATATATATATATAATGAATTGTCGCGAATGTATTTAACAAAATTTACCTAAAGATAGCTAAAAACGACTCGGAAAATTGTGATTAACATACAATACATTTTGAAAAAAAAATACTTGAAAAATGAAAACAATAAAAAGAGAAAAATGATATACGCTAGAGGAAGGACTAACCTGCAAGATGTCACCCACATTAACACAAAATGAGGTAGGGTCAGGTGGGACTGGCATCCAAACTCCATTGTCCAAAGATATCTGAAGTCCCCCAACATCATTGGATCTTAAGATGGTCAATATCTGAGGGTCTGAATGTTCACCAAACCCTATCTTGCTACAACTCTTGTTGTTGTTGTTGTTGTTATTGTTCTGATGGTGGTGGTAAAGTATTGGTGGTGAGTCCATCAAGGTGGTGGTGGTCTCCTTCTTACAAATGGAAGCACCACCAGCTGGATAGTAATTGAGCCTGATGAGTGAGTCACTCTCAAGGTGTTTTATTAACTCACTGAAACAAGAGGTTGATTGGACCCACAAAGCTTCTGCCATCAGATCAAGTATCTCACATGCAAGTCCTCTAACTGCTTGTATGTAATCATTCAGTGCAAAACTGCAAAGGCAAAGAAGAAAGGATAGATGATGAGTTTTGTATGGCTTTCTTTGGTATAGACATGAGCACTATTTACTGTCTCAGCATTATTTGTTTGCTGTATTTAGTAACAGTAAGAACAAGAACCTCACAGTCAGTCCATATAACCTTTCTCTCCTCCTCTGCCCAACCATTCATTCAATATCCTGATTTGATTGAAGGAGGTACCCTGAATCCTGGTTGATTCAGAGTTGTCATTCCAAGTTCCCCCATTTACCCACTCCATAAAGTATTCACTCCCAATTTTAATTTTGTTTCCTACCATTTTAGATTCACAAAAGTTGAATTTTAAATTTTCTCAATATGGTTAAAATTTTGAAAGAAAATACTTCTAGACCATAGTTGCACCCAAAATAAGAATTAGCGCGAATGCGAATGCAAATGAGTCCACTGGATTCAAGTAGGAAATTTTGATGTTTGAAAAATATTTTCCTCTGAAAGTTACGGGAAGCAAGGATTGTGATTTCTTTTTTCGTTTTGTGTAGAAAAAACATAAAAATTTCGGTTATAATTTCAAATTTAGCAATTTAAGTTATACATTTAAACTCTTAAATACTACATAAAAAAAAAAATCTCAAACGACTCGTAGTATCATACAAACTATATATTAGGTAAAAATTACTCACATAATAAACTTTGATACTAAATAACATTATAGCAATATTAAAATATACGGAGGTAAAAATATTTATTTATTCTCAAATTTTTTTTGACATATTTCAGATTTTAAAAGAAATTTAGGTAACTTCAAAATAGAAAATATTTTATGAAATTTCAACATATTTTGAGAATCACATTCCTTGAAGGGAAATAATTTCTTTGCAGCCAAACACAGCCTAAACTATTGTTTAAATTTCACTTAATCATAAAAGTAACAAGAAAGTTCTTTTAAAAGTTGTGGACATGGTAATCAATGGAAATTGGAAATTTTACCAGTTTACATAAACAATGGAAACACCTTTTGAAATGAATTGGTTAAAATTGCACCCAAAAATATCTCATAATCATTGAAGAGTTCCTTTTCTCATATGGTATTTTTGGAATAAAGTGATAAGGCATAGTAAGAGTGCTCAATTTACATACATATGGTAATATGATGAAAAAATGACTCTTTACCAACTGAACAAGAGTTAGTTTTTGGCCTTATTTTTTAGTACAAAATGGGGATTCTTTGCTGACATTTGTATTGAGGCTAGGGAATTAGGTTTTGCAGTCACGTTCTACATCAGAGGAGGTAATTAAAATAAAAGCAATAATACAAAAAACCACATTTTGAGGATGAAACTAACTAAGTTTTCGCCTACGTGAGCACTGGGTTTGCATTTTTGGATCAAAATAAGGATAAAGTTAAGGAGAAGGAGGTGGGATTGCTTCAAGTCGAAAACAAATAAGGGTTTGATAATGATGTCAAATATTATCATAATGTGGGCGCGATAATGACGTCAAATAGTTTTTATTATGAACCATAACAATCTGTATCACTTAATAATTGGTAAGAGAGGTTCCACCACTTAATCAATAATGTAAATGACAATGTTATATTGATCTTTTCTTTCTTCGAATGTTATCATTCTTTGTAACAAGTCTTATCTCAAATGTTTTGGTTGATCAGACATGTTAATTAGCTTTTAACCTATGTTTTTTAAATTAAGATACTACTTAGAATTTTTACGCATTTTAAGCTCTTTATCTATAAATTATTTAAATAATAATAATAAATAATAATAAATAATAATAATAATAATATAATAATAATAATAATAATAATAATAATAATAATAATAATAATAAAAAGCTCCAAAAAGCATGCCAAATACCATATGAAATTGTAACAGGTTTTTGTGATATGTTGAGTTGAATCCATTGATTTACATGATTATAATATATAACCCAAAAACTTTCGACATAAACTAGATTAACATCTAAATTATATCAAAGAACATTACAAACAGTATATGAACGCAAAAACTAAAAAAATTGGTAAGAAAAAAACTAAAAGCATCAAACAAGTGTATGAGACATTAAGATACATTGAGTATGGTTTGGTTTCAATGTAAAGAGATTGTAAACAAGAAAACAATGAGAATTTCATGCAAGTTTGTGATGTTATTGGGTTTATAATTACCTGAACTTAGTAGGGTCATCAGAGATGGATTGGGAGCTTTGAGAGATGAATTGAGGATTTGTATGAAGGATGAGGTACTCAACTTCACCCATATCACCACTAAGACCAATGTTCTTGATACCATAACCAAGAGGATTAGGAGGACCAGCCCTTTGTTTCTCAACACTAGATTTTGCAAAGAAATCAAGACCTTCTCTTTCCATGTTTGCAATTGTGTCCTTAGACACACCATGGTTGATCACCTTGAAGAATCCATATTCTTCACTAGCTTTCACAATTTGTTCTTGTACAAGGGACCTTTTGAGTGATAAATCTATGATTGGTACACCTCCAATGGGGGCTCTTCTCATCTTCTGATCACACCCATTGATATTATTTGAAAGTACCACCATGGTTGGATGGACAAACCAATGTTATAACCTCTTTGATGATAGATGGAAGGAAAGAAAGAAAGAAAGAAAGTGAGAAAGAAAGAAAGAAAGAAAGGAAATAGGAAGTGCTTGGAGAGTCTTATTGGGTTTTGGGGGTATTTAAAGAGGGAGGGGGGGAAAGGGAGAATCTTTAGGGCAATGGGGATTATCTTAACATCTCTTGGGATTCATGAATGGTAGACTTTGGGGATGGTAAAGTACAACTAGCAAATTTATGTTGCTCAAATTTGGTTGACCAATTTGCTTTTTTGACTTTCTTTACATAAGGTTTTCTTTTTTTACTTATCTTTTTCAGCTTTCTACATTTTGAAATGATTTTATTAGTGATTTTTTAATGTTATTTGTTTTGGTGTTAGAACATGTTACCATATTTTTTATTCTTTTGATTATGGTTCAAGTCATTCTTTTAGGGAGACAATTAGACAAACACGGTTTAGGACAGTGTGGAAGGAAAGTTCCTCCTAATTTCCCTTATTTGAAATTGGAAAAAAAAAATTGAAAATAAAATAAAATTAATGGTCTTAGGGTGATTAAAAAAAATATTTGGAAATCAGGTTTTTGCAACCATGTTTTGTAATCAGGGTGATGTGGCGTAATCTCGAAAGAATGATGAAATTTTCAAAAAATTTATGTGTATCTCGATATTGTAAAAAAACTCCTCTAACGATGCCACATCATTCTGATTGCAAAACCTAAATCCCTAGCATTATTCTGATTAAAATACAAGATATGGTTCTTAATTATAACACATTCTATCACAATGTTTATGTGGTTGTTTTGGAAAAAATTCATGAAATAATCCCATGATTACATGAATGTCATGTGGGGACACTTGCTAAAACAACTCTTCAATTGACAAGTCCTCTCATATTTATCTCG
Organism: Berberis thunbergii; assembly: GCA_003290165.1. Classification (NCBI taxonomy): domain Eukaryota; kingdom Viridiplantae; phylum Streptophyta; class Magnoliopsida; order Ranunculales; family Berberidaceae; genus Berberis; species Berberis thunbergii. The sequence continues at coordinate 83,078 of QNQO01002538.1, read as the reverse complement.
TGAGTATTTGTAGCAAATCAACTTTCCAATTAAGTCGTCTTACACTTATTTTGTAGGGTACACATGACAAAGCCACACTCTAATTGTTGTCAGTTCAAACTTAACTTTCACCGGAAAATTCGGAAAATGATAACAAATGAACTATTTAACCTAAAATAAAAGGTAAAGTGTCAACTAATGTGTTTTTATTCTAATGTAGCACCCATGCGAAATGCATGACACACTAATTGTTTTTGCTTAGTTGCATTCTCTTAGCATTGCTACTAACAAAAGTATTATAAGCAAGTCTAGCCGGCCTAGTTTGCTTGCTTGACCGGTTTATTTACATTTGTTGTCCCTCCTTTTTAAAACACAGCCACAAACACTTTAAAGATGAGAGACAAAAGAGTAATTCTAGCCAGCCAGGCCAGCAGGACTAAGCTGACTAGAATTTCTGAAGTATTATTTACCCTCTCCTATAATTTTTGCTTTTATTGGTGCATTAAAAACGCGACTTGACAATGGAATGAAAAAGGAGTAATAAAATTAATTTATTTTCGAAACATCCAAAATAAATGAAGGATTGAATAAGATCAGAATAACAACAAGAAACATTTTTTTTTAATTGCTCTGTAATTACAATTTTCAGGGACCTTTATTGTTAGGGGCATAGCTAGGATCGTAGACAAAGAAGGGCAAACAAAACTTTAAAAAGACCAACTTATCCTTGAACATGTTTTTTCCAAACCAAACAAAGTTTTTCTTTTCTTTTTTAACTCCTAGCAAACCCACCCTCACCAACCCTCCCAGTCTCTCTTCTTCTCATTCTCTTCTATTTTCTCTCCCTCACAAACCCTCACAGTAATCTCTTAACTCCACCCCCTCATCTCACTCCCAATTCGCTCAGCTTCATAGCAGTTGGCTATATCAGAATCTAAAACGCGAACATTTCGATAGCAGAGATTGTATACAAAGGGGCAACCTAAACTTTAAAGTGGGGCAATATAAAAAAATATGAGTAATTTAGTGGGATTTTTTAGGGAGGCAACTGACCCCCTTAGCCAAATGGTAAATCCGCCACTGATCATCACGTAGAGATACTTGACAAAACAATTCTTTCAATTGATAAGTCGTCCTCATGTTTTTTCTCGTGGGGTATTTGTGACAAATTAACTCTCCAATTAAGTCGTCTTACATTTATCTTGTAGGGTACACGTGACAAAGTCACTCTCTAATTGTTGTTGGTTCAAACTTAACTTTCATCGGAAAATAATAACAAATGAACTATTTAACCTAAAATAAAAGGTAAAGTGTCAACTAATGTGTTTTTTATTTTAATGTATTTTTATTCTAATGCGAAATGCATAACACACTAATTGTTTTTGCTTAGTTGCAGTCTTTTAAGATCAGAGTAACAGCAAGATTTTTTTTTTTTTGAATTGCTCTGTATTTGCAATTTTCAGGGACCTTTCATGTGGTTTATTAACCCTGACAAGTGCAAGAACTATTGATATGATTTGGGCTTTTACCTAACTATTGATATGATTCCATCAGAATAGCAATTTGATTGTAACTCATTGAAATCAAAGCAAGTGGAAACCATACTGAAAATTATGTGATGTATTACTTGAACTCTAATAAGGAAAAAAATATGGTCAATGACAGAGTTGCTAGTACAATCACAATCTGAAAAATTTAACCAATCTAATACCAATTATTGGTCAGAAATTCCAAAACATGATTTGGCTTTTTTTTTGAATCGTCAAATCCCTTAAATTAACCTATGGTCCACTCAAATTAATGTGCCAAAGTACCCACCAAAATTTTCTATTAATATCACATGAAATTTTCTTGAATTTGTTCAAAATTAGCAGTCTTTTTACAGGCACTTAAATATAATAGATAAACAATGTATAAGTTTTACGATGTAAATCAAGAAATGTTCTCCAACATGTTACGAGCTAAAAACTTATTATAGTGAAAACACATAAAATAAGAAAATTAGCCCAGCGAATGTAACATGTGATAACTCTTTTCAGTGGTCTGAGGAGTCTATTTACATCCCGTGCTTGCCTTAAAAAAAAAAAAACATGAACACGAGCACAACTATGAGGATCACGGGGTTAGTATGTTTTTAGATTAAAAAAATGGATGAAGTAAAATAATGTTAAGTGAGATATAATGAGATGGGAAGGTGGAGCTTAGGAGCACCTAAACATCTTAAATTAGTTTTTTATGAAAAAATTAGTGGCAATAATATGGGTGACACTCCCTTAAATTTAGGGTTTGCTTTGTGGTGAACACAACACTTACTTCGATGAGGAAGGCCGGCTAAATAGGAAACTCATTCTCATTTCATTCACTCGCTAGTCCCTTTCATTTGCAGGTCTTGAGGAGCATTCTTTCCCTAATCCCTGAATAACCCTCCTACCCTATCAAATAGATCATTGATTTATAATATTACCATGCATTCTAATTGCTCAATACAATATGAAATACACTACTACACATAATTATAGACAAGCCTCGGTTACAATGACAATCTAAGATAAGTAATACATTGAATTTATATTAGTATTTTTTGGCGCGATAAATTTAACATCCACATCAGTCAATAAGTATCTATTTTCAGGCTGAGTCTTCGAATAAAAATAATCTCAGGGTTTTCATGTTGGGGCGATTATATTTTGAATACTACAAGTAGCTTTCAACGTTGAGCTTTCAGTTTTACCAAATGGATGGATTAGGGATGACAACAGGTCAGATTCTAACTCTTCTTTTAAACTAGTAATTACAATTTACCAAATATTGAATCCAAGCCTGCCCCATTGCCATCCTTATATAAACGGATAGTTTACATGATTTCTGACTAATGGCGTGTTTGTTTTTGCTTCTTAATCTACTTATGAATCGGATACAGTGAAATTAATATAAAAAAAAGTTCTTAAAAATCTAAAAATATGAACAATGTTCATGTTTAAGGAGACAATTGATCTCTTAATCTCTGTCAATATAACTATAATTTGTTCCCATCAAATCCTTAATTGATTGATGAGGAACATGATTATGTTTTTGATTGACAATTCCACATGGGCATCCTAAACCCAAGTTAACTCTAAGGATATTATCTTAGATATTGACTTCAATGACTTGCCGTCCATCATCAACATGTCTGGAATTCTTGAAAAGAATTTAAAATCTCCATTAATATGACCAATCATATGTTCATTAATTGGACATGTTGGGGGATATTATAAAGACTTATGGTCAATGATACAAAGTGTCAATCCATTTTCTTTTTCTTAATTTTTAATATAAATTTTTAGAATTATTTTTCATTTAAAATCAATTGGAAACAAGGGGGAAAAAAATGGAATTCCACTCTCCAGTGCTTCTTAGATTTGAAAATTAGTCGTTGGTCAGAATGTATAAATGTAGTTGGGTGACAGCAATGACACGGGGCCTCTCATGTATTTTATTATTAAGGCATATATAAAAAGTCGATCAGAGGGGAATTTAAGGAAATTAATTTTACATGCGAAAGGAAATTTAGATGGGGTATTGCATGATCTAACGATATATAGCAACAACATCGACCACACGAAAAATGTATTCAATTTCACTTGGAATTTGATCTACTTGCAAAAAAGGGGAGGGAAAGGAACATCAACAATTTAGACCGAGCTTTGCTACAGAGTGAGGGAGGGAGCGAGGGAAAGGGGGCGAGGGATGGGTGATAACCACTCATCTGACTCGAGATAAGTGCATCAAATTCGAAATATGCAATTTTGCTTATCTCGAGGCGAATGGGTGGCTTCCACCCATCCCTCGACCCCTAGAATTTTCCATTTAGACCACATGAAAAATGTTATCCATTTCTTTTACAACTTGTTACATGAGAGGATTCTTCATGTGCTCATGTGGTGTGTTTGAAAATAGAGAAATATGAGGATTTTTGAAGGGCTTAACAGATCGGAGTACTATATCTTTATCAAGATTAGAAAATTGTTGTGGAATATGGGTTCCGCTCGTAATCTCTTTAAAGACTTATTTTTTGACACTTTCATGGTGTCTTGACATTCATTGATATAGAGATTGATTGTATTTTATTTCTCTTAAAAATCTTTGTGTTTAGACCAAAAAACAAATAAATTGCGAGAGGGTATAGGAGAAAATCAAGACAAGGAGTTACAGAAATAAGGTAGAATTTGATGTTAAAGATCTCCACATCTTCGTGTTTTATCTCAAAGACATTATCGAAACCAGTATTTTCAACAACTTAACAAGACCGTGTATATATCCATTTTCAACCTCAAGAAGTTCAAGTGTCCTCATTATGCTTGTCCTTCGTGTTTGTGTTATTAATTTATTGAGTTAGGCTAAAAAATTAGGTTTTTGCAATCAGGATGATGTGGCATTATCACATAAGTTTTTTACAACCTCAAAATACACATAAACACTAAGAATTTCATCACTATTTCAAGATCACGCCACATCACTCTAATTACAAAACCTGATTTTCTAATATTTTATTCATTTATTTTTTAAGAAACCAAACACAAAAAAGTAGTGAAACCTTTTCATTTTGTCTAACATTAGATCTAAACTTTTCTCAATGCAATGTGATGCAACTGATAAAGAGTGTGTGAAACAAATAAAGAGGGTAGACAAAGCATCAAAGGTGAAACTAGAAAATCCAAATTATTTCAAGACAAATATTCAGGGTGTTTTCTCTATGATCCCATATGACCAATTTCACCTACCAATATGCTCCCCCTTTTGACATGTGGCACACATTTTTAAGGCCAAATTAAAAACAACTAGCAGCCAATCAATCTTTGACATGTGTAATTTTACGGGGCGAGGGAAAAAAATGGAGCGAGATCATAAGAAAGGGTCTCCCACCACCCATCCTCCTCGAGATAATGCCTTACGCCCTCGCTCCCACTTTCCCTTGCTCCTTAGCAAGGCTGCTTTGACATACAATATGGGCATTTTAGATTGATTTTGGTGACAACATAGATTTTAATTATTAGCTATAAAAAAAATATTAAATAATCTATCCTGAAAAAGATGGTTACGTTGCATAGTTCTTTCTCATTTATTATTTTTTTTCAAAATTAAATATTGTAATTTAAGGGTTTTTTTTGTTAGCTATTTTTCTTAAATGGAATTCATTTTCTTTGTTATGTAAATTTTTGTTGTTTAATTATTTATTTACTGACATAAAATCGATTATTCATAAAACTATTTTTTCATTACTCATGAAAATTCAAGTTCGAGCGGAGAATTTAAAAACAGATTCACAAAAACGATTTCAATTTCTCTGTTTATTTTTCGTGCAACAAAACAGATTCTAATTATACTCTCTTAATCTTCGAAAACAAACCACTCCACCAAACATAAATAAACTATGGGTGCAAGCCTGCGAGTATAATAATTTAATTATTTAATCACAACTGTCAATTAGTAGGGCAGCCTAAGATCAAACTGAAATTAGAAAATCTAGCCATTACTTGTGTGGAATTTTTTGTTGACAGTTAGCCATCAATTTTCTGCCGACCTAATTCATACATTACTGATATGTTCAAAATGTACTTTGTTCTATGATGTTGATTTTGTATCAAACTCATTCATGTCGGTTTTTGGTCTTCGAAGGCTTTAATTGTAAAATTACTTTATATTACTACGTCAAACTATTTAAAATAACTTTCTTCATTAAGTAAATAATTGTGTTTCAGAGTTACGACTCAGTTTGTTTGGACGACTTGGGTGGGTTAGCTCTCAAACCCTACTTGTAGTGATTAGATGAGTAATACCAATTTTAAAATAAGTTGATAAAATATTTGAGTTCACCAATTATAGTTTAGTTGGTCGGACATTCACTCTTCTTGTAAGAGGTTACGAGTTTGAGACTCACCTTAGTCGTTGAAGCTTTCGGATATTGAATGCATTTGCTTAGACGAACTTGCAAGGTGGAGGCGATGGAACAGAGCGAAAACAAGTCTCTATACGAGATAGAGTGACAACAATATTGTAACATTCGAACCTGATTTAGTTAACCCTATAGGATCAGTTATACGTAAAACCAGCATATGTCCATCATTAGAGATTGAACATGCATTTTAACTCCTGGTGGGTATAAAATTCAAGATGTGGGGTTTTAAACCATCACAATCTTAACCATCCAACTAGACTACAATTAACAAGTGTATGGTTTAGTCATGAACAACTTGCTAGGATATATGACTATAAGGTAGTGATGTCTAACCAAGTGAGCTATAGTTGATTAACCAATAATTATATCTTGGGTTATCATCCTTTGGTGGATTGATATGTACATATACTAATTCAGTAGTTATCATCCACACGTTTTACTATCCATTCATATTAAAAAAAAAAAAAAACAACAAACAAACATTGAGACATCGATAATGATGTTTGAAGGCTCCATTTTAGATTGGCTAAGTTTGTGGTCTCAAGCTAATCCTTCAAGTTAGGGGGAGTTGTTATGGCGTAAGGTCCTCCCGTTCTCATGTGGTGTATGTGGAAAGAAAGAAAGAAATGGGTATTTGAAGGACTCAACAGATCATAGCACTCTATCTTTATCAAGATTAGAGAATTGTTGTGGATGATGGGTACGACATGTAATTTGTTTAGGGATTTGGGTTTTGACACTTTTATAGTGTCTTGGCAGTCCTTGATATAGGAATGTTTCTCTTTGTATTTTGTTTCCCTTTCTTTCATTAATAAACATCTTCGTGTTTGACAAAAACAAAAAAAAAAGTTAGGGTGAGATAGAAATAACATATAATAATTTATATATGTACATATCAATCTGACTATACAACATATTTATAACATAGTGTATGTTGAGAATAATCGTAACATCGGCAATATGCTGGGCTGATTGGAACATTAAGATTTAAAAAAATAGTGAAATTTATTCAAATAAAAATGAAAAGATTCCCCAAGAAAACAAATTTTTTCATAGTTTTTATATCAACAAAAAATTTCAATGAAATATGAATATACATACAATACTTCTCCAAATAAAATATTAGTGAGTGTTGTCTTCAATTGTTAAATAATAGAAATAATGTTTTTCTTATATTTATATCACCATGATGTGGATAACAATAAAAATTATGAGACAAATTATAAATAACAGGTTGGTATAAGGTCAATGGATTTGTTTAAAAAACACTCGGATCGTAAAATGGGAAAAGAAAATAATTATAAGGAATACTGAGAGTATTGATTAAATAAATTATCTATCATCACTAGGGGCGGATTTAGGATTACAGACAAAGGGGGCAAACAATACACAACTATTTTATTATACAACTAGACAAATATACATGGCATGAATAAATAATATATAGCTAGCAAATGAATAACTTACTTTTTTGAATTGGAGAAAACAAAATTAAGCATGGTGGTATAAGATGAGAGTTGGCGAGAAACATACCTTTGCTTTCTTTCTAACTTTTTGGCGTTGAGGCAAACATAACAGTACAATCTAAGTCCAAGTAGTAATAGCAGCAGTAACCTAAGTAGTGTCTATTCTCTGGACTAGACTGGATGGAGAGCTTTCTCCTTTTGGGCTAGCTCAAACGAAACAGACAAACAACAACTTTTGAAATCTTAAATTTATAATTGTTTAATCTAAAATAAAGAGATTAAATAAATAGAAATAAAAAAAATCTTTGAAATGCATAATTTCTCTTTCCCCAATCCCCAACTCAATTAATGGTGGGAATTAAAATAAAGAGAAATTATTATAAATTAAAAAAAAAATGGTGGGTGAATAGATGGGAATTAGAAAATGAGATAGAGAGATTAAATAAAAGAGAAAGAAATGGAGTAGGATTGGGATTGGTGAATGTGGAGTTTAAAAAATAGAAAACAATACCCTTTATTTTAAAATGATCTGGAGGTAATAATCAAGATTGTATATAAGGAGGGGCAATCTAAAAATTTAAAGGGAGACAAGATAAAACATACAAGTAACTTAATGAGATTTTTCAAAAATATAAGGGGGTCAGATTTTTCAAAAATATAAGGGGGTCAATTGACCCCCTTATCCAACACATACATCCGCCACTGATCATCACTCCTCAAGTGCTTATTATAGGATCAACTTTTCTAAACGCGCGAGGGAGAGAGAGCGAGGAATGGGTGGCCCCTCGAGATATGCACGTTTAGAAAAACCCATCAATTCCGTAGAAACTCTGTGTTAACTAAATTCTAGAGAGCCTGATCCGAAAGTATTAATTTGTGCTTAGAAAGGTAGTATGTATGTGATAAGAGCAACTTTACTCCTCTCCAACTTTTCCAAACCCATGGAGAGAAAGATAAAGTGTTATGATCACATATGGATCATTCACCTAAACACAAATCAGTACTTTCAGACCTTACTCCGTAGACGCTCAGCTTATTTGATAAGTATATAATAATTCTAAAAAAATGAATAAAATTTACAATAAAGTTCTTAGGTTTTTTAAAAGAGGGATGGAGAGGTTGGCAACCAAGAGCCCACCATGACAACACTGGATTTTATTAAATAAATATAAATGATGTATTTTCTATAACATCATATATGATTGTAAGGTTACCTTTGGAGGTTGGAGAGGGTGGGAGAATGGTTGCCAGGTGTGAAAAAACATTAGAGAATTTATGTAATGCTCCTGTTGGGATTATGAGTGATTAGTTTATTTGATCAATCATGAAAATGGATCTCAAAAAACCAACTTAGGGACAAATGAGAAGAAATCATATTGCTAAACGATAAGATGTGGTCGACGAACCTCTTGTAGTAAGGTTACCAACAGCTAGGTTACAATGTGATTATGACAATGGGTATCATGCTGTGTAGATGGCGACATACAAAAAAAAATGATCGCGTTAATAGTAACGCATTCGTGTGCTTGTTTTGTATTGTATGGATCCATCGTTGCTTTGAATGTAAGTTTAGAGGACAAAATTATTGTGTCTAATCAATAGGGTTTGGAAAGAGATGTTTAAGGGCATGTGTTCCACATTTGGATCTCCTTTGTTAGTTGGGGTGTTCCTTAACTAGGGGTGGGCACGGGACGAGATGGGATGAGATAGATCCATCTTGTTCATACGGGATCGAAATGGGACGAGATCAGCGTGCTCTGATTATAATCAACTGTAATATAATCTGAACATACTCTGATTATATAATATGAACATAACCTAATTCCTCACATTAAACAAATTCCCTAACAATCTAAATTGAGTGTAAAAACTCGGTCTAGCAATCAACTTGTCAACCAACAGAAGAATGGTAGAGGAAAGGGTTTAGAAACTAACAACCGCCGTCACTAATCAAGGCCGCTAGATCGAACAGCCGCCGCTCTTTCCTGCTGTCTTCTTTCTACCTGGCTTTCAACGAATTTTGCTCAGCCGTGCAGACCTGTCTAGGCCAGGGAACATCGTGATATGACGCTCCTCTAGCCGTCAACACTTCCTCTCCCCCAATGGGAGTAAGGAACCTGCGGAAGAGGTTACTAAGCCTTTTTTCGCCCAAATACTTGGAAAATTACTGGTTCCAGAAAGAAGGAGAGCCAACCATTGGGCTTACGACATCTGATGAAACACGTGGGGAAGCTGTAATACCCGCCAAATTAAATAAATATAAAAATTTCTTATTTATTAATTATGACATATATTGTAATATCAATTATTTGGAAAAAGATTTTTGTTTGTCATGGCTAAATAGGATAAGGTGTGTGTGTGTATTTAGCCAAAAATTTGTAAACCCTAATGTTGATGGATTGTTACTCAATTGTATTTGGGTTGGTTTTGGGCTTTTATTACACTAATAAGGAGGGTTTTATTTTGTGAAAGAGGATGGGTACATTCGAAAGTTCGATGGGGGCGAATAGCCACCCACCTTATAAAGAGAATATTCATATTCCTTTTTTTTTTTCTTTTTTTTCTCCTTCCTTCTTTTTTTTCCCTTCTTCATGAATTCTTCTCCTTGGTGGCGTGCACAATCTGTGACCGCACGTTGCAGTCGATCTCATCTCCCCAAACTGGCTTCTCCTTCTCAGACTGTCTCTTCTTCGTCTTCGCATCTTCCTGCAAGTGTTGAACTGCTTGGACGGTGTTTGCATTCGAGCGGTGCTTGCGAAGCTTTGGTTATGAAATTCAAGGGTTTACAAGAGCTAAAGCTTTGGGATCTTTTATGGCGGCATGAGAGAGAATCGATCGGCTTTGCAATCGCAAAAGAAAGAATAAGAGAGGACAAGTCTGTGATTGATCGTTGTGTGTGACAGGTTGTTGTGATCTCAGAAGAAGAAGAAAAAGAAATAAGGAGAAGAGAGGCCAGAGGAGAAAATATGTTGTTGATCTGTTGTTGGGATCGATCGATTGCTGTGCTTTATTGTTGCGATCTCAGAACAAAGAAGGAAAAAAAAAGAAAACAGAAAAGAGAATAAGAAATAAGAAGAAAAAAGGGGAAGAGACATGTATGTTGGGGGTGTTGTTGTAGTGGTTTTGAGGACGTAGATTGGTTGCGTAAATCATTGGTGATTTCATCATGTGAGTTTTCTTATTCCATGTATCTTGCAATCCTTGTTTCTTGACTGAATTAGTGATTTTTTTAGGATTTGATGATGGGGTTTGTGAGGATGTGTGGTTATGATTTGGATGTTGGTGTGGCTGGTTATTGTTTTTGTTTAGTTTGATGTTATCACGTGTGGATTATTGATTTTTTTTAATTAAGATTTCTCACACCAGCTTTATTGCTGACCCAAGTGAGCTTTTGCTTCTTGGGTACATTCATTTTGGAATGTAGCCGATTAGCCTTTTAGGTTTAGAGATTTTGAGCTGCATTACTGGAGTTCCGCTAGTGAGCTAGCCACGCCAGTCCTTTCCGGGTTAGAGTTTTATTTGTTTCAGTAATTTAATCATGTTTAGTTGTTGCTACTATTTGTTTATGTTGTTATTGAATTTTCACGTCTCGAGTTTTTGGGGGAAACAGATAATCCTACGTGGATTTTGGGATTTTCGTTTTCTTTAAAAATCGGGGCATGACAGAAGTTTTCATGGAAAAACACGTGATAGTCTTAAAGTTCTCTAGCTACATACCAACATTGGAAGATATTCGAGATTCGATACATCGAACCTGGGGGATTCTAGGCGATTTCTTGCTAGGTTTGCTATATCAACGTCACGTTCTTGTCCGGCTTCAATCTAAGGCGGAAGCAAAGAAAGTCTTGGCAAGGGACTCGTTCTTGATTCGGGAAGTTCGATTCAAAGCTTTCTGCTGGCATGGTGGTTTCAGTCTGAAAACAGATCCGATATCGGTTCCACTATGGGTAGAGTTACCTAACTTGCCTTTGCATTTATTTCATCACCCTCTTTGAAAGCAATTGTGAACTCTTTTGATGTCTTTTTGTGCATGGATGATCATACTTGATGTCTTTCACGCCTGGGTTATGCCCGTGTTTGCGTGGAGATGACTTTGGCAAAAAATTTACCGAGTAGAATTTGGATAGATAGATCTAACAATAGGGGTTTTTGGCAAAAGATTGAATACCCGGGTTTCAAATATTGTGATTATTGCTCATTGCTAGGGCATAAGGAGGATTATTGCAGAAAAAAGTTAGGTCATAAGGGCAATGTGAGAACACCCAACTTGGTAAAAAAATAGAAGACTGAAAAACAAAAGGTGGAAATCAAAGTCATCAAGCAACAATATGTCCCAGTAGTCAATAAAAATAAAGTTTCAAAGCCAGAAGCTGGCACTAATGGTGTAAAAAATAATCAGGGTGAGGAAATCAATGAGGGAGTTGGTGTTGAGAGGCCGGTGGTCAAAGATTCGGATGTCATGTTATCAAACAAATTTGAGTCACTTACGGAGAACATAGTTGAAGATGAGAGCAATCTAATGAATAATCAATTGCCTTGTAAGGAGAAGACTCCAGTCAGTGACATGGTAGAGCCAGAAACAACGGAGGAAGGACTTTTTGAGGCGAGGTACACAACTGTTTAGATTGAAAAAGCGATTGAAAAACAAGGAGACACAATTTCAGGGCTTGCTTCGTCCCAGCCAGAGCGTGTTCTGCCAATAACAGGGCTTGCTTCGTCAGAGCAAGTCGCGCTCGGAGCAGAGCATGTACGTTCTGTTTCTGCAAAGCACGTAGCGTCACCAATAGAGCAGGTTGATTTGGTGAACAAAACATCACAGGTTGTAGATGATGATCCAGAGAAGTTGATCCCAAGGAAAAATGTGAATGGTGGCCAAGCTTTTCTGCAAGAATGTGATAATGCTTCAGGTAGCAGCTCAAGGCCGCAGAGAGAGCACGAGTATGTTAACCAATTGGAACCAGGGAGGACGCAGGGGGTTTCGATCAAGGCTGTAGGCGGGGATGTCAGGATCTCTAGCCCAGGAAAAAAAAAGCAGTGGGAATGCTTCTATATAGATAAATGCAATGATTCCAGGCAACAACTCCGGGCCAACAAAGGGGGATGCAGTAGCTGAAGATGATCACGTTGACAGTGAGTTTGTCTATGGCGCTGGCAGTGGAGCTCACGTTGGTGCTCAGACTCGTGTTCATAGTGGTGACAAGGTGCATGACCGGAAGGTAGGGGTTCCAGCAGATGTGGGTATTGTACAAGATGACGAAACTTTAGTGGACGCAGTAATACTTGAAGCACCGAATATAAAACATATTAACTATTTGGTTCGTAAAGCTAACAATGAAATCGAAATGGAGACCGATACCGACATTTCAGATGAAATCAGTTCAGAAGAAGAAGATTTGAATGAATACACCATTAGGTCAAGATTAGTGTCAGGTTTAAAGACAGACCAATTTCGATTATCGAAAAGATTTGATGAGATGGACTTCAAAGACATCAAGGTATTTCCTCGAATACAGGCATTGATCTAGGGGTTTGGTCAGTATTTATTTTTGGTTTGTTATGATGTATGTCCTCTGGTTATTTTTATCGGGTAAAGTCGTTATGTATCCTCAACTGATGTAAAATATTTTTTTCAAGTAATAAAAGTCTGGCTTCCCATAAAAAAAATCAATTTGTCAACCAAAACAAATGCATATGCACAAAATTGGAAACAAAATGTCTTAAATCCAAGTCATCGCACCAAAAAACAGATGAATAGAAACCAATTCAGAATAAAGAGAGAGTGGGAAAGATGTCTTACGTTCCAGGAACCACCGCCTCCATCCATGGAGCTGAATCACCAGAAGGAGGAAGAGTGGTAGGGAGCTAAACTCCATTAACAGCGACTTCAGTCGATCTTGCTGCTACCCATCCTGAATCCAGCTTTGTTTTCCTCATTTTTTCGCCTTAAAAGCAGAGCACACACATAGAGTAGTGTGAGCACAATGAGCTATCTCTCTCTCTCTGCAACTCTATAAATCAATAATTCAGGATGGCTTCACGAGTGAGTGTTGGTGGGTTGGTTGATTTTCGTTGTGTGCCGTCGTAATCTGCTGCTGTGTGGTGGGTTTTTTTTTTTTGTTCTCTTTCTCCTCTCAAATCTCTTCTCTTCCCTTTTGTTGTTTGTTGATTTGTTCTTCTTCAGTAACCCCAAACCTAAAGGAATGAATGAGAAAAGAAAACAAAAGACTTGCTTAAGCCTTAAACTAAAGTAAGCCTTAATCAGAGAAATGATTAGAATCAATAGATTAATATAGATATGTGTGTGTGTGTGACAAATTGAGATGTTAAAATGTTATATGCACCAGTGAATTTATATGGGCATCAAAATATTGCAATCCTAAAATAAATAAATAAATAATAAATATTAATAATAAATATTGAAAATTAGCTCGGGACAAGATTGATGGGATTGAAAATCTTCATTCCATCCCATCCTATTTTAGATCGAGATGAAATTATTCAATCACATTAAGACCGAAAAAAATGGGGACAGAACGAGATCGAGATCGCGGGATGAGATGCACACCCCTAAATTACCCATCTTAACTAGTAATGTATCCTTTAGTGGATGTTTTTGTTTGTTCATGGAAGTTGGGCCCAATTAATTGATCTTAATGATAGGCCCATCAATAATATTGGTACTGGGCCCAACTGATTGATTCAAATCACAGGCCAACATTAACTGATTGATCTAAATTGGATTTTTTTTGTTTGTTGTTTTTTTTTTTTTTGAGATTGTTGAGATTTGGCTACTAATGCAAATTAGATTACTAAGTTATTTAGGTCATGTTTGTTTTTTTTTTTTTTTTTCGGTCAAAACTTTGGTTTTGAATAAGAAGTTGTCCACTTTGATAAAGTGTTTATTTTTATTTTTATTCATATTGAATTCAAAACAATTTAATAAACACCCAGGAGACGCTTAGCACTGAGTGATGACCACTTAATGATTAGTGCTAAAAAAAAAACCTCTTAATGTGTTCAAAATTTGAAATATCATGCATTTAGTTCAAAGAAGTTGCACGATGTTACATTGGATAACATGGTTAGATCGACGAGATAAAATAACTATCCGTACCACTCGGGCCATCTCAGATTTTCTCTAGGTAGCCCAAAACATCTAAACACGACGCATTCGACAAATTCATAAATCAAAATATGCCAATAAAATGATGGTGACTGTTAAGGGTACCAGAGATTGTCCTCCTCGCAAAACAAATCAATCACCCCAAAAGCAAACAAATGGAAAATGGAAAATGGGAAAAACAAAGGGTTTAACTCCTCCAATAATGCAATGCAGGTAAATAGTACATACAACACTTGTGCTGTCACGAGGAGACTCCATCAACAGAGATCGATAACTCTGCAAATATATTTTACCAACTGTTGAGATAAAAAAAACTGTTCACTCCAACCCCACATTTTGTCATTTTCATATCACCAAATTATATTCCAAACTCAATCATCACAGCATGCAACACTTCATTGACATGCTTTCAATCTACTTCAAGTGTGGCAGGTATAAAACCAAAGACGTGGAGTTTAAACCATCACAACCTTAATCATTCAATCAGGCTACCATAGACAATCTACTTAGTACATGAGGTAAACTATACAAAACATATAACCACAAAGTTTGATTCAAGTACATCGATCATTTTATTGGTTAGATTGTCTCCGAGCTGTCTAGGCTTTATTCGAGTAGCTCAAGAGGGATGGATATAGGTAGTGATGGATGATAAGATCTACCATAACAGAATAGGATACCAACGTTGATAAGCATGAGGTCTTACAAGGTCAAGAAAATGCCTTACAAAGCCACAGAGACATGGGAACAAACAAAGTAAGACAATTCTATAAAGCAAACCTGTAACATGAATAAGCTCAGGAGGGATATCGCCTTGTTAAAGGCAAACATAGTATTGCTGAAAAAATCTTGAGAAACCCAAGAGTCCATCATCAACTTCGAGCATGTTTCGATCCATGATGACCTGAAAAAAAACCATCATAAAAGATTGATGAAATGATATTGATCTCATATGGGAAAAAAAAAACTAAGCTCTCTTACCTTGAATAGAAGAGAGTTGAAAATTTTTCATCACTTCATTATTGAGGAGGAGGAAGTGAAAAAGTGGAGAGATAGGTGGGCTTTATATGAAGGTGAGTTGGGCTGAGATTGTAGGCCTGTAATTGGGCTCAGAAACCAAACTCGTGGTGTTGTCACAT
The DNA here is from genome assembly GCA_003290165.1 of Berberis thunbergii. Lineage (NCBI taxonomy): Eukaryota > Viridiplantae > Streptophyta > Magnoliopsida > Ranunculales > Berberidaceae > Berberis > Berberis thunbergii. Next base: position 67,433 of record QNQO01002538.1, on the reverse strand, counting down.
GCAACTCAGACTGGGAAAATTCTAAAATGCCCGGTGGTGTGCCCGGTCGTTATCAGGGACCATCAATTTGCCTCGAGATGTGAAATAATTCCCATCTCGAAACATGTGAATGGTCCCTGATGGTGACCGGGCACAACCACGGGCACAGTAGTATCTCTCGACTTTAGCAGAGAATAACTGAGAAATTGGATTCAGCAGAGAATAACTGAGAAATTGTTCCCTTGCTTTTTTTCTTGAAGAACTGAAACTCATGCTTCAATGTATGATTTTCTCTGTAACTAATGTTACTAAATTTGGTTTTTGTGAATCTTTTTATCCTGTAATTAATTTTGTCAACTCTAACATTGACACAAGTCAACTTGAAATACGGGGATTTTATTTTACCACTTTTAGTTAAGAAATGTGTACTTCAATTAGGGTGAATAATTGTTCGAGCAAAAATGCTAGGGAACTGGGTTTTTGTAGTTAGGTTTTGCAATTTAGGTTTCGTTTGGTACATGGTAAAAGAATGCATAATGCAAAAGTTTATCGTAGTTACATAAAGTTGGGTGCTTGGTTGACTTTATTGAAACGATTATTGAAATTTGAATTCAGGACTTTCGCATCTTGTAGTTATAAAATTTTGCAAAACTTTTATGGGGTGAAATCTCTCGCATTATTTTGCAAAACTCTCATCACCCCCTCTTATTCGAATTTTACTCTCAACTCCTTCATAAACACCAAGCATCACCACATTCACAATTACCGTCATTGCCACTGTTACGACCACCATACCATAATTATCAAAATCACAGCCTCGGCCACCACCCCCACCGCTATTGCTACAACAACAGCGACAGCCGCTACCACCACTACTATAACATAATCACTACAACCAACACCACATTTGCTACTAGCACCATAACTAGTATCACCGCCACCACCATGACAAAACCATCACAACCACTACCACCATTAACGCTACCTCCACGATCACCACTAGCATGACATACCACCAACTTCACTAGTATCACCATAACCATTATTGCCGGCACCACCACCACTATAGCATAATCACCACAACCGCCACCACCTTCACTACTACCGTCGTTGTAACCACCATCGCTAGCATAGCCATCACCACTACCACCATCACAACCACTATGATCAACGCCACTCCTACCCCACCATCATATTCACCAAACCACCATAGCTTGACCATCATAATCACCATCATTTTAAAAATCATTACCATCATCGCCCATATTCGCAATCACCATCACCACAACCACAACCACAATCATTGCCACTATGACTATGCCACCATTGCAACTACTACCATCATCACCACTACCCACAATCACTTGTTCGATTTTTTGTAACTGCTACCAAACGACTGTAAGGTAATGCATTACAAATCAATGCAATAGTTTGCATCAATTTGCAAAGTGCACTATTTTGCACTGTACCAAACAGAGCATTAGTGTAACCTATAGGATGATGAAAATTTTGAGATTTGTAATAACCCTTTGAAATCATGATTCATTACTCTGGTTGCAAGAACTTGATTTCCTAACAAGTTTTTTTGAGAGAGTGTCATTAGTTGAACATCATATCTGGCTTTCGTTTTTCTTTTCTATACAAGTAAAACAGTGGCGAGCCTCATTTGTGTATCTTTAGCGCGAGTCAATCCTGCAAAATACGAGTCACTATTGCAAGTTCATGTTTTTTTAAATTATTATTAAAAGTAAGACGGTGAATAATGAGTTTTAGCTATTAGGGTTACAAATATTGGAATAGCATGATTTTTAGACACCCATGTAAAAGGCAAAAATAATCAACACAAAATAAATTAAAGTTATTTGGAATCTCATAATCACATAAACACCACCATAATTAAGCCCATGTGTAAATATCAACGATACAATCGGAAATATGTGGGTGCCCTCAGGGATCATTGTTGGGGTTCATATAAAGTTTGCAAATAGAAATCCAATTCAATTGTTTCCCTCCTATTTGATTAGTTTGATAGGCTGTGTTGAAGCTGCATCATGAACCATCCACCTTCACTAAAATGAACCCCAAAAAACTCCTCCCCATCACTCCCTTCCATCTGATCTCATCAATCAAACCCACATCCAATTGTCCCCACAAGCTCAATCATCTCCACACACTCCCCAAAGGGGCGTCAATCCTAGCAACCAATGTGATCGTCTCATACTTCACCAAGGGCCTAATCGAAGATGCACGTCGACTGTTTGACGAAATTCCCCACAGAGACGTGGTTGCATGGACAGCCATGATCACTGGGTACACTTCATGTGGGCACCATTCCCGGGCGTGGGGTGTGTTCTGTGAGATGGTTAGAAATGGAAGTGTGGGTCCCAATGCGTTTACTGTTTCAAGTGTTCTTAAGGCTTGTAAAGGAATGGGGTCTTGTTGTTGTGGTGCTATGGTTCATGGGTTGGCTGTTAAGTGTGGGATTGATGGTGGGATGTATGTTGAGAATGCGTTGGTTGATATGTATGCTACTTGTAGTGATAGCATGGATGATGCGTGCATGGTTTTTAGGAGAATTCGGGCAAAGAATGTTGTTTCATGGACGACGATGATTGCTAGTTATACTCATAGGGGTGATGGGTATGCTGCACTTCACTTGTTCGCGCAAATGTTGAAGGTAAGTGACCCTTTAACTAGTGCATTAAAATTTTATATGTTATTTGCTATTGCGGCTGTTAGTATGTACCTGTTATTTATATTACCATGACCATGATCACTCATTATCATCGTCATAATCGTTACCATGACCATTATTGTTATGTTTGTATCTCGAGAGATAATTAGGTGCATTGCTAGGAAGCAGGCATTTTCACATGCTACGTATTTCAAGTTGCATTGTCCAATAATCATGAATAAAGTTATAATATCTTGTTTTTTCATTCCAAGCAGGATGAAGTGGAATTGAATCCATTTAGCTGTTCAATTACAATCAGAGCATGTACTTTAATTGGTTCCCATGCTTATGGCAAGCAAATACATGCCACTGTTGTTAAACATGGATTGGAGTCGAATCTTCCTGTTGGGAATTCGTTAGTAGACATGTACTGCAGGTGTGGTAGTTTATCCGAAGCTTATGATTATTTTCATGAAATGCCAGAAAGAGACTTAATTACATGGAACACAATGATAGCTGGGGTCGAAAGATCTCATTCTTATCTGTCCCTTCGCTTATTTTCTCAGTTGAGTTCAGAAGATCATCATAGCCCCAATTGTTTCACATATTCAAGTGTTATAGCTGCCTGTGCAAATTTGGCTGTAGTGAACTGTGGGAAACAAATTCATGGAGGAATAGTTCGAAATGGCCTTGTACGGAATGTGGCACTAGGTAATGCCTTCATAGACATGTATGCTAAATGCGGAAACGTAGCTGATGCGCGTGAAATTTTCAATGAGATGCTTCAGAGAGATCTTATCTCTTGGACTACAATGATGAATGCATATGGTAGCCATGGATACGGGATTGAAGCAATTGGCTTATTTGAGCAAATGGTGAGTTCAGGTATCAAACCAGATCCAGTCGTATTAATGGGAGTTCTAAGTGCTTGTAGTCATGCTGGACTTGTCAATGAAGGCTTGAGATATTTTCACTCTATGGATGTAAATTATCACATCAAACCGGATAAGGAGATTTATGGATGTGTTGTAGATTTGTTAGGACGTGCAGGGAGAGTTTTGGAGGCATATGAATTAATACTGAACATGCCATCTGAACCTGATGTGTCGATCTGGTGTGCACTTCTTGGAGCTTGTAAAGCCCACAGATTTTCTCATTTGGCCAGATTAGCTGCTCAAGAGATACTCAACTTGAAACCAAATGGTGCTGAGACTTATGCTATACTTTCTAGTGTTTATGCGGCTGATGGTAGCTGGGGCGAGTTTGCTAGAATGAGGAAATTAATGAGAGGAATCGGAAGTAGAAAAGAAGCAGGAAAGAGCTGGATTGAAGTAAGAGATCGAGTCTATAGCTTTGCTGTTGGGGAGAAAGTTGCCCCTGATATAGAGCTAGTTCACGATGAGCTGAAAATGCTAGCTCAACACATGAAAGAAGTAGGTTATGTTCCTGATACAGATTGTCTGATGCACAGTTTGGAAGGTGTGACTTGAACAAAGTGCCTCTCTATTGGATTTCTCACTCAAGAACAGCAGCAAGAGAGCTATCACACCATAAGCCATTGCATTGCTTAAAGGCCTCTCACTCAGTGTCCCTTCACTCCATTTATCAAGCAAGGGAGGATATCAGTATGAGCTTACATTCGTTAAGCATATTGCTAGCACTTTGTTTGCAGCCAGTATCAAATTCTGATTAGGAAATTGATTGAGCCTCACGACACTCACTTTAAAGACTCATGGGAAAACAGTCTTTCCGATCGAGAAACTTAAGGGAAGAGCATTGGCAGTTTCAAAAAGTTGTAACTATCAAGGAGAGCCATTACTTTGAATTTGTGGAGACACAAATAAGGGAGTAGGAAAACCTTGATTGGATTCAGTTTTGATCTGAGTTGACTAGTAGAATGGCTGAAATGTACTAGTGAAGCATATGACCGTGCCTTTAGCTGGTTTTGGATTCTAATTAATTTTACTTCTGTTGTCAACTTGCTGCGACAGTTATTTCTCTAGGAGTGGAGCAGTGAAAGGAAGATTTATACACAGGAAAAGCTTTTGTAAAAGTGCATAATATGCACCAGAAAGGAAAATTCAAAGCTGAAGCATGGAAAAGATAGAAAAAGATCCATAGTCACATTTAAAGTTGTATTAACATTAGTTCGATGTCAAATTTATGAACCTCATTTTTTTGTTTATTAAAAACATGAGATTAGTAGGAGAATTTTTCTCTTGAAGATGAATCCACTTCTTGAAATGGTGCAATTCTTAAGTTTCATTGAGGAAGTTTAGAAACAAAAGGGAGATAAGAATCTATCCTCTGCAGGTCTCACGAAACTGTCTCTGGGCCGTCGCAAAGATTTGCAGTGTATTACTCTTGGCATAGAGGTAAGTCAACCTGTATCTCATTTGTTTATAATGCTCTTGTTTTTAGTTTTCATTCTCGTAGTGATTATGGTATATTTCTATGGTGTTAGATGTAGACTATGGCTTCAGTTATTCAAATTTGAATTGTTCTTCTATGATAGTGTTTATTCAACTTGAAGATGGACATTGTCTGTCTGAGATCAGCTGTATTTTCAAGACAAACCTTTTTCTCTTGATTTTGTCTGCATGGGTGATCTCTATCTCTGTTTTATTATGATAGTTTGGCTGATTACTAAGAATTATGAACAGACTTCATACTGCAAGGACCATGTTTCTATTTTCTGTCAAACTTGAAGAAGTGGTTAGCTAAGAGTATCCTCAGTTGTTTGCCTTGAAATTTCTAACAACTGTCTCCAAATCTCTGATATGAACCCAATTGCAGTTCCTTGTCGTTGTTGTTGCAGGGGAGGAAATCAGGAAAATGGGATAGCTCAAAAAAAAAAAAAAATCCATGGGTCATTGTCTGCTTTGTCTTCATTTATTAACTGTTGCTACTTCTCAGTAAGACAACTATGACCACAAGTTTCCTTATCTTTATGTGGCCTACTAGAGTGAGGATTATATATCTTTCTTTTTTCTTGTCTTTGCTGATGAGTTATCAATGTAAATACATGTTTGAGCTTAAGAGATAAGGAGGAGAATATGCAAAGCTACATTTCTCTGGCCACCTCGTCTTATTATTTCCCTGTTACTAGATCTTTCCACCATGCAAAATGTCGTCCAAACCTGTTTAAACTCATTTGTAGTTCAAGGAAGCAAAGCAATGAAACCAATCTGAAGAGCAACTGGCCACCGATTTCTCTCACTCTTTTTGGTTCAGGTTTCTTCTTAGGCCCCCTTCTTGATGGAATACATTCAAGGGTTAACCTTGTATCTTACCAAAATGGATCAATTGATATCGGAGCACTTCATACAAACATATGGGTAACTCTTCTTCTCCTTCTGTGTGACTGTAACATCTGTCCATGACTAATTCGTTGATTTATGTTTTTGTAGGTCCCTCCCCTGCTCGGGATATTTTACTGCACAGTTGGGTTGCTTCAACTCTTCTTGGATGAAAGGCTATCATCCAAGTCCAAAGTTCCACAAGGTAGCTTGGAGAAAGCAACAATTTCACTATTGTGAGTATCTCTGCCAGTCTTTTCAAAGTTCAGACAAAGTGAAAACATGCATAAGATAGGCAAAGAGGAAAACATATAACCAAAGTGAGACTTAATAGAAGATTAGTTAGCCACCCTTCATTTAGTTTAAATCTGTTGACATTTTCTAACATGTTGCATCTTTTTCTCCAAGTGTCCTGGTGCTGTTTCTTGAACTGAGTGCTGAAATGTACAAAGCTGGGGTGGCAGACAACATCGAAACATACATACTGTTTGCACTGGCTGAGTTTATATGGTTCTTCTTAGATAGGACGTGGTTTGGGTTCACCCTTGCTTGCGTTATTGGCTTTGGTTGTCCTTTGGCTGAGATTCCTTTAATCAAGTAAGTTATCTTCCAATTACCCATTGTGATAGCAACAATCAACCATTTTATAATAACAATTTTTTTTCCAGGTTATTTGATCTTTGGTACTACCCACAAGCAGACATCCAAGTCTTTGGGCAGGTAATAGATTAGATCATTAGCATATATGCTAAATCTTCTCATATGGTAATTTACAGGTGCTTTTACGCATACATCAATTATGTTTGTAGTATATGTTCAAATCTTCACATGTAGCTGATGATATATGCATAAAAGCACCGCTAAATTTGTATCTGAAGATTAAAATCAAAGTTATCGTTGATGCAGGGATTGATCAGTTGGACTAGCACGTGCTACTTCGTGTATACGCCTTTCTTGATCAATTTGTCACGGTGGTTGAAATCAGTAATGACCATCTCCAACAGCAACAAAGATGAGTTGTTATAGCCGATTCATTCCTTATAATCAAGTTTGTCAGAATCAACCAGGTAGACAGTTAAGAACCTTTCATGATTTAACATCTGCTGGAGCAAACCTTAATCTCTAGAATTTGGATCAGTTCTATGTGTTTAATGTCAATGAGATCAAATTGACCTCGAAGAACTATGGAATTACCACTGAGGATGTATGATCTAATCCAAATTGAAGTATTATATTTGATATTTTTCATTGAAATGTACTAGTAACTTGGTAAGTACATAGGTTTTACTAAGGGGAGGCCCTAAATCCCCCAAAGATTTGAAATATCAAGTACTTGATCCCCTGAAAATTTAAGTTTATGCAGTGCCAAGCTAAATTTTACAGGCTTGTCTCGCACTAAAGAGAGTGGCGGCAGGACGCCACTCTCTAAAATAAAGTACTGATCAAACTCTTCGTTGATCCAAGACCAAGAGACCCTTGAAAAATAGGGGCTAGGGGTCTTGGGACCGATTGTAGGGGTGTCGATTGAGGATTCTGTATACTGCTAGTACATCGAAATGTATAAATCAGTAAATATCAAAAATATATCGGACAGTAAAGCTACTCATTCCCACAAAGGAGAAGCCAGTTGGGGCATGCAATGGATGATCAAACTAATTCCTCATGTTCATACAAAAGCCATGATCCATCAGCTCTGATCTTTTTTTTTTCACAATAATAGTAAGGAGGAATCAATTTCCCACGCCCTCTCTTCAAATCCCCTCAGTTTGAGATTTGAGTTTTTCCTATAAAACCCTGTTCAAGAACAATGGAGTTTCTACACTTGAACACGGAGAAGAAGTTGAAGTAGCAAACCGGAAAGAAGGCTTTGAAGGATCATGTATACTGCAACAACATGGGTTCTTCAAAATGGGAGCAGAAGATTGGTCGAGTATCATACTCTGATAGATGATAAGGGGTTGAGCCAATTGAGAGAATTCACTGATGCTAATAGCATTAGACCTCAACCCCCTCTAAACATTCCAAACTTTCAGCTGAATGAAGAAGTTGATGCCTTCTACAACAAATGGTGGTGGCATGGAGTGATCAGCAAGGTTCTTGATGAAGACAGATATTGTGTGTCTCTCTCTATGACGAAAGAAGTTGTGAAGTTTGGACAATCAGAGCTGAGAACTTTGGAAGGGATGAATGGGACTTGGATTCAGTCTCAAGATCGGGTATGTTGGCATTTTCTATTATGAATTTTTAAGCTTCATCGCCATTTTTTTTTTGAATGTTCTGTTTCTGTCTCTCTGTTCTCTTTCAGTTTATTGTTTTTGCAAATGGTGGGTTTTTTTATTAGACATGGAAACACTTTGTTAACCTTTTTGCTCAGATTATCCTAGGGCTTTTAGAATTCATTCCATTTTTGATAATTTTTATTTTGGTGATGTTTGTAATATGCATGGTGACGAATTGTATATTCATGTTTACGTTTAATTCAACACTGTCCATGACATGAATGCATGAAAACTTGAGAATATGTGCAGTACTCAAGTATGGTTGATGAGTGGCACTGCTTTAAGTGTTGAGGTCGCTATGTTTGCCTTTATTTGTTTCAGGAAACCCTTAATCAGTGTTCTAAAAATCGGCCTAGGCGGCCGCCTAGCTAGAAGGTGGAAAACCGCCCAGATTAATGGCTGGGCGGGCAGTCTGGGCTGGATCTAGGTGGGGTCTGGGCAGCCTAGGCGAACTTTAGGCGGTCGGGGCTAGGCGGGTCTGGGCGGGATCTAGGCAGGGTCTGGGCGGCCTAGGCGGGTCTAAGCGGTCGGGGTGATTTTTTTATTTTTATTTTTTTAATAAGGCTGATTGTGTTCTTATTTTATTTTTCTTTCCTATTTTTTTGAAATAAACTATTTAATTATTTTTTATTTAGTATATGTCTAAATGTAGCAAAGGATGATTACTTAATGGAATTCTCAAAGGATCTGCCGGTACCAATTTTACTGATGTAGATTTTATTAAACATAACTGAGGTTATTCATGCAATTTGAAGAAAAATAAAAGTGTACACAAATTCAAATTTATATAAAGTACCCATCATGACCAACTTCAGTCATTTGAATTTTAATAAATTTTGTTCATGATTGTTAATTTTTCATGTTTTTAAATTTTGCATATGTATCAATGTTCTAAAAATCGCTAGGCGCTGGGCGGACGACGAGCAGGTGCCTAGCACTCAGGGGCCTAGGCGGTGTTAGGTTTTGTATTATAACTTTAATAATTTATAAAAGTTAAGCATAATACCTTATCAATTACATTCAATTTAATGCCAATATACATATGCAAAATTTAAAAACATGAAAAATTAACAATCGTGAACAAAATTTATTAAAACTCAAATGACTAAAGTTGGTCATGATGGGTACTTTATATAAATTTGAATTTGTGTAATTTTTTATTTTTCTTCAAATTGCATGAATAACCTCAGTTATTTTTGATAAAATCTACATTAGTAAAATTGGTACCGGCAGATTCTTTGAGAATTCCATTAAGTAATCATCATTTGCTATATTTAGACATATATTGAATAAAAAATAATTAAATAGTTTATTTCTAAAAAATAGGAAAGAAAAATAAAATAAGAACACAATCAGCCTTATTAATAAAAAAATAAAAAAATTGCCCAGACCGCCTAGACCCCGCCTAGGCCGACTAGACCGCCTAGACCCCGCCTAGGCCGACTAGACCGCCTAGATCTTGCCCAGACCCGCCCAGCCATTAATCTGGGCGGTTTTCCACCTTCTAGCGCCTAGGCGGCCGCCCAGGCCGATTTTTAGAACACTGATATGTGTATTGGCATTAAATTGGATGTAATTTATAAGGTATTATGCTTAACTTTTGTAAATTATTAAAGTTATAATACAAAATCTAAGACCGCCTAGGCCCCTGGGCGCTAGGCACCTGCCCTACCCCGCCCAGCGCCTAACGATTTTTAGAACACTGCCTTTAACTATGTTTTTGTAATTTGTTTCAGTCCCTTTTAGTTGATCTTACGAAACCGAGCGAGGAGGTGAAACAGTTCGAAGAAGCTTTCCGTTAATCAAGAGCTTACCTTTGTGGGAAGTCATTGATGCAATGGATGTATTACAGATGATACCTCAACAGCCTCATTTCTGTCCCCTTGAGCAATACAATGTGAAGCTTCCAGAGGGAATGGCACTTGGTTGGATGATGAGTTTTGAACGCTCGAGTTACAAGTGCATGGGCCTCAGAAGACCCTTGAAAACAAACTTTTGGCACTTGTTGAGTTGGAAAAGCACGGGTACTCTGTTCAGCCACTAAGAAGCAAGCTAGAAAAAATGCTCAAAGTTAACAGATAAATATATGCAGCTTGATGATGAGTCCAAAGTGGTTGATAAGCAAATCATCAAGGAAAGGGAGAAGGCAGATATCGATGAGCTGAAAGAAGCCATCACCCAACTCAACAAGACGGCGCAGTCAGTCATAGCAGAAAGGGATATGAGCAGAACTACTGTTGGTCAACTAGAATCAAAATTAAATGCAATCGAAGAGTGTTTCTTCCCTCAAGCTTTGATTTTAATGGCATCCTTGCTATCCTGTGGTAACTAATTCCTGCAAAGCTCATATTACACTTTACAATGTCATTCGGATTCTGTTTACCTATAGTTTCTAATTTACATAAAATCATTGTCGATGTACTCTTTTTGATAAAATCATTCTGGATGTACTCATTTTTCTGCCATTTGGGAGCTTGGTTGTGTTGAACTTATTGTCAATTTTTTTATTACTGGTAAATTATTTGAGAATGGTGTATACAGTATACACTAGTTGCTAGTGCTTGTTGGAGTGATTAAGCTCTTGGTGCTATATAAGTATGGTAGAATGTGAATTCCAACTTTAAGCGTGTGCAATCAAAAGAGCCCATATACCATTTATCACTTGTCAGCAAAGTTGATGACAAGTTGACAACAATACTGAAACCCAAACCCCAAAACCATTTCTCTTTCAAACCAAAAACTCTGAAAACAACAACAATGGTGTTAAGAGTTCGAAGGAGGTGACATAGTTGAAGTAGCAAGCAAACAGAGAGGTTTCAATGGGTCATGCATGGTACACTGCAACTATTGTTAACCCAGTAAACAACAAAACAGAACACTCTTAACTTGGTAAAACACTATACTTTTGCAAGCATACAGATGTCAATATCATATGGGGATGTAGCTCAGATGGTAGAGCGCTCGCTTAGCATGCGAGAGGTACGGGGATCGATACCCCGCATCTCCAATTTCAATTTATTTTTGTTTTTTGTTATATCTTTGATATGATTGTAATTTTTATTTTTGTTTTTTTGTTGTTATATCTTTGATATGATTGTAATTTTTTTACTAAAAAACCTTATCTGATGATGCCATATTATCCTGATTGCAGAACCTGATTCCCTAGCCTTACTTCTTGATGAATGATTATATATGTATCGCTTGTCTCGTGAAAAAAAATCAAAGTGGGGTATTTAGTAGCACTAGTCTAACCACTGAGATGACTCTATCCCGCCAAGTCCAAGTGTACGTGACGTAGAACTTCGGAAGTTATATCAATCTACTCCTACGAGCTTGTATCAAAATATGGATAGCCCATCATTCCCTAACAAAGCTATATCTTAAACAAAGAGGAAGACTGAATCTGAAAGCCATGCTGAGATTTCACCAATGAAACGATTCAGGAGTGTCACTGAACTTGAGAATTCATATAATTTGAACAAACAAACAAACAATTCCAAATGAACACATCAATGCAATGCAAGAGTAGATGAGCAAAACCAAACTGATTATCGGTTGATGTTGGATCAAGGTTATAGCATTCACATTTTCTCCAATAGTCCCAAGTAGTCACTTCTTCCATTAGCCAAATTCCCATACTTGTTGTTTGATATGTAAATCTATGGGGTGCTCTTATATTTAGAGGGGATGTTTATTAACACTCCACACATGAGTCATGACAAACTTATTATTCCGAAGGCAGCGACTGCTCCACATCATCATAAGTGTTGTCTTACACCACCTGCTTTATTTTCTGCATCACCATTTCTCTCTCACACCACCGATAAAAACTAAAAATTTAAAAATTTATCTTCCCTCCCCTCTCTTCAGCTTATTTTTCCTCTTCTTCTCATCCCTCCATTTCTTCTCCATTAGACATTGCCATTACCCTGCCATCATCACGACCATCCCGCTACCGCCACTTTTCTCCCTCTCGCCACCGCCACCGCCACCCTTTTTTTCCTATTTTCTCTATCAAGCACCACCACCCACTCCGCCACATCTCTCACCTTATTTTGTCTCTAAAAATAAGGTACTATCACTGACTTTTGTTCAACCTATATGCTCAATTGAGACTGATTCTCAAGCTCATCAAAACACGAAAATTGTAGTACTCTGAGTTATCTAATAAACACAATTTGAATCATTTGAAAATTTTTAAAATGAGCAAATTATGGTCATTTTACTAACGTCGTGCAAATCTGTCTCGCAATGAAAATGAGATAATATTCTTGACTTTTGGCCAACTTATATGCTCGATCGAGACCGATTCTTAAGCTCATCAAAATACGAAAATGTTTTGAAATGAAAAAAAATATGACCATTTTACTAAAATCGCACAAATTTGTTCCGAAAAAAAAAATCTGTTTTCACCCATTCAATGCGAATGGGTGAGAATATAGTATTTTTTCGAACATATTTGCGTGACTTTAGTAAAATGGCCATAACTTTCTCATTTCAAAACATTATCAAGTGATTCAAATTGTGTTTGTTAGATAACTCAGAATACTACAATTTTTGTGTTTTGATGAGTTTGAGAATTGGTCTTAATTGAGCCTATAAGTTGGCCGGAAATAAGGGACAATACTCCATTTTCATTTCGAGATAGATTTGCGAGACTTTAGTAAAATTACCACTTCAAGTTATTCAAATTGTGTTTATTAGATAACTCATAGTGCTACAATTTTCGTTTTTGATGAACTTGAGAATCGGTCTTGATCGAGTATATAAGTTGATCGAAAGTAAGGGACACTACTCTATTTTTCATTGCAATACAAATTTGTGTGATTTTAGTAAAATGACCATAACTTGCTCATTTCAAAATATTTTCAAGTGATTCAAACTGTGTTTATTAAATAAGTATTACAATTTTATGTTTTAATAAGCTTGAGAATCAGTCTCAATCGATAGTAAGATAGTGGTATGAGACAGTATATACGGTGGTGCGGAGTGATTCACTATTCTGCGGTGGGTTCGTAAAGATCTGCCACGTACAGTTGGCCATAAATTACTCTATTTTCTTGTATTGGGAAGCAACAAATACATACATGTCAGCCTTTTTCACTTCCAGCTCTCTCTTCACCAAAGTCTTTTATCAATCTTTGCACCAAAATAGAAACGAATTTTATCAATTCTCTCCTACCTATTTTCAGAAACGCCATTTCCAAAAACCCCTTTTGATATTTGAACCTAAAACACTCTGTACTTTCATCTCTGTTTCTCCTTCTACAATGGAGTTGGTGAGCTTCAATGAAGGAGACGTGGTTGAAGTCACAAGCCAAGAAGAGGGGTTTCTGGGGTCTTGGTACATTGCAACAGTAGTTCGTTCATCAAGGGGGACGAAGAAGAAGAAGAAGAAGAACTACTTGGTTGAGTACCATAGCTTGATTGATGAACAGGGGAACCCATTGAGGGAGACCATTGATGCTTCAAACCTCAGACCTCGTCCCCCTTCTCATATCATTCCGTTTTATCAGTTGAATGAAGAGATAGATGCTTTTTATAATGATGGGTGGTGGCAAGGAGTGATTGTTGAGGTTTTGGAGGATAAGAGGTTCAAGGTGTTTTTTGCTTCTACAAGAGATGAAGTGGATTTTGGCAACTCTGAGTTGAGGAGTCACTTGGAATGGGTTGATGGAGCCTGGGCTAGATGTCAAGATCGGGTATGTGTTGTTGTTTGATGTTAATCACTGTGTTGTTCATATGGGTTTTGTTTATTTCAAGTTGTTCTCAATGTGATCTGCTTGTTTTTCAGATTTTTCAAATGAGGTTTATTTATTTATTGTCAGAATGGTTTTGATCATCATGGTTTTGTACTAGGATGGGTGTTCTATCCTTAGCTTCCACTACTGGGGTTTATTCTGGAACTCCTAAAAGTTGAAGTGAATTGACAATACAATATTTAACATTCTGATGTTTGAGCGTATTTCTATAACCTGTAACTTCAAGCTTTTGATCATAAGGTCAATAGCAAAACCAGTATGACCAGGTTAGTTTATCCCTCAATGTTAACTAGCTATGGCCAATGGTAACATATAGCTTTGTCTTTAATCGAATCATGATAACTAGCTAAGGCCAAGATTAGTTTTGGGACCCTAAACAATCATGTGTAGTCTAGGGTTTATGCTTGTCTAGCAACAATGTGGGGAAGTGTTGATAATTATTTTTCAGGTTTTATCACCCAAGTTGGGTTGATTTTTCTTTCTTTGTGTCTTAAGGATGTACTTTTCTTTCACAATTCTTATGTAGGAAAAAATGGAGCCAGTAGAAGTGATGTTTGATGATGAGAATTGCCAGGGAGCTTGGTTCCCGGCGACTGTACTCAGGGAAATTGCAAATGAATCTTTTTTGGTAGAATACATGAGATCGAGGTTTGGTGACAACGTTGGGCCGGTAAGAGTAATTGTGCCCTCGCAGCATCTCCGGCCTTTTCCTCCTCGGGTTGCAGGGAAAAAGTATTTTCGTTTGCAACAAAAGGTGGATGCTTACTATGATTTTGGGTGGTGGAATGGAGTGGTTACTAAAATTCTTGCTAGGGGCTTGTACATTGTCTTCCTTAAGCATCAAAAGAAAGAAAGAGTATTCAATCAGTCCGCATTAAGGATTTCTATGAAGTGGACTGACAACAAATGGCACCAAGACTCAGGGGTACAGTCTTGTACAATGCTCTAGTCAATTAGATGTGAATATGCATATAGTTTAGAATTAGGTTTTGACTGTTGCTTTTGATCTTGTCCTTCATTTCTATTTGTTAACTTCCTCAGCCTGCTCAGTATTTGAGCATTCTTGATGAATGTCTATATTTGTGCGATTTGTTTCAGGAAACCTTGACCATCCCACAAACTGAAAGTGGGGTGGAATCATCTGTACCAACTGGCAGTACTGCTTTAAACAGTGAGATGAATACTCCAATAAGGGCGATCAAGGAAAATTTTAAGAAGATTTCTCGATCTACTTCCAAGAACTTGTACCAAAAGTTTGAAATACCGACTCCGTCTTTCTCAAACCAAGGCATATCATCAAGAAAGGGGACCATTGACATTTCCTACAAGAAGGTAATGGAAGGGGATACTGCAAATATTCCAAATTTTACCGTTGGAAGCTCTACTGGTGTGGAATCACAAGACAGCCTTAACATGCTAATCCCAAAGGGTAAAAGAAAGTTCTATACTAGGAGAACTCCTACAAACCCAAAATTCTCAGATCCTTTGATAGAGGAATGCATCATGAAAAAGTGTGCATCTTTAAGTTCTGACATAAGGGCAACAAATGATTTGCAGTGTGATAATGGGAATCAACTATCAGTTGAGTTGACACATAACCATGTTCCAGCAGGAGAGCATCATGAAGTTATTGACTTGAGTGAAACTGAAATGCCAAGAGAGAAAGGGCAGTCTCTTGTTCAACATCCTCTTCCAATGAAACAACTTATGGAGAGCATTGTAAGTTTATGCTGCTTTAGTTCATTATTTTCGTATGATATAATGACAACATGTAATGGTGCAAAGTTTTATTCTGCATAGAAAATTAAACAACAAGGAGTAGGAATGATGGAAAAGCAAACAGTACATTATGTGAAAGGGATGGAGAAGCAACCGGTTAATGAGGAATCAGGAAGAATTAAAAGGCAAAAATTGAACTCTGAGAAAGGGAAGTGTGGACGACCAAGAAAGGAGGACTCCAAAACAGAAGAATCATTGGAAGGTTTATAATGGTTAAGCTATGTAATCTATTAGGAACACTTCTACGAAATCTAATCTTCATCTTTGCAATTAGCAGGTAAGAACCAAGAGAAATCAGTACTAGGAAACCCAACGGCCCTGGATTCAACCATTGCATTTTCAAAAGAAGGTATAGCTGCTTATGAAAGAAAATTTAGATTATAGAGATGCTCTACCCCTTCGTTATATTTATTTTCTGCAACTGGGACACATTTTTGACATATAGGTCTTGAACATGAAGAAGCTCCTATTGGGGAGGAAATTATGGATATCATTGTCATACCAGAGTGTGCTGAACTGTCAAGCCATAATGCAGGAGAGCATGAACCAGTTGATGCACTGCTTGAACAATCTAATTGTTCTTCAACTAGAGATAATAGAGGTGAGGCTGGAATGACTTCACTGTGTCTTTCCTTACTGAGTTTACTTGACTAATGTTAAGAGCCTTTCATGCAGGACTTTCTACTGACAATTCGCTTATTCCTGACGAGGTGAACACTAAGTCACAAGCGATGGAGACTCTTCAACTCCAAAATCCGCTTGCTATTGTTGAGTGTTCATACAGTATGGAGGAACAAACTATTCCAGACGAGTGTGGGAATGATCCAGGAGATGAGCTAAATGAATCCTACACTTGTGGAGGTATGCAATTGTGCACAAAAGCAGATTTGAATTATGAAGATGTACACATTGTTTTCCTTCTAGAAACATGTCGTTTCTTTTGTATTCAAACTCTATCAATAGTCTAAGTTTCTTCTTTTCAATTTGTTCGACTTCAAACATTTTTCCAAAGAATATTCACACTGTTCTGTACTGGACGTGTTTCAGGTGCTGAATGTGAAGAAGGCTGCAGTAGAGGAATGACTGGCATTGTCATTCCAGAAGAATGTATAGAACAGTTGAACCATGTTGCAGCAGGGCACACAACCCTTTCTGGGTCTCTTGAGAATTCCAATCCTTTAGTGATGGAAAACAGAGGTACATTGGAATAACTTCTCATCTCTGTCTTTCTTAATAAGTTTATTTGATTAATCTCGTGTGCCTATCATGTAGGAGTTTCACCTGACAATGAGCTCATGTTGAATGAAGCAACCGCGCAGGAAGCTGCAACAGAACGCCTTCAACAGAATGCCTGCAACAGAACGCCTTCAACTCAGGAAAATGACACAGCTATCGAGTCCTATTTAGTTGATGACACAGAAAACATTTGTACAACTCCAGGGCAAGGAGATGATGCAGCTCCAACCCAAAGCTTGCCTTTCATCAAGAGCTCACCTTTTTGGACAACTGTTGATTCCATGGATGCCATGCAGCTGATCCCTCAACATCCACACTTTCATCCCCTTGAGCAATATAATGAGGATCTTCGAGAAGGATTAGCAATAGGTTGGATGATAAGTTTTGCCAATCTGGTGACAAGTACTCTAGAGATACAATTTGATGGATCCCAGAAGGTCCTTGAAGAAAAACTAATGTCCCTTGCTGAATTGGAAAAATATGGGTTCACCGTTCAGCCACTAAGAAGCAAACTAGAAGAAATGCGTGAAATTAACGATAAATGTAGGAAGCTTAATGACGACTCGACGGCAGTTGCTAAGCAAATCATGGAGCAAAGAGATGAGATGAACAAACTAGACACAGAAATTGATGATCTGAAAGAATCAATTGCCCAACTCGACAAAAAGCTGCACTCAATCATAATGAAGAAGGATGCGAATGGAGCTACTGTAGCTGAACTAGAAACGAAAACAGATGCAATTGAAGAGAGCATTCAGAGGTTCAGGCATGAGTTTGATAGCTTTCGTGCAGCCCCTTGGTAAGTTCCCAGTCTGAAGGTCCCAAAGTATTTACTAATTTTGTTGTAGTGCCAACACCCTGAGAAATCATCTACACCAAAATGTAGGAAAATACTAGAAATTTCTATCAGATATGTTTCGATGTGTTTGAACAGAAAATTGGTACTATTGTTATTATTTAGGCAGTCAGAGATATTTCTTCCATTTACCATGCTAGCATGAATTCTTAGTTCACTAACTTGCAAGTCACAACTTCGACTGAGCAATATATGATTCTTACAGAGAATAAACAACGAACGCAGGTAAGTAGAGAATGCATGAGAATTCAGGCTATGATCCCATTTAAACTCAGGCGAAAAAGTCAAGTAGATCTAGAGTCAGACAGGAAAATTAAACTTTTATATGTATGTAACCATGCAATGATGTTATATAGGTTTGGATGAGAGAAAAAAAGGTGTATTCGTCTATGCACATATACACATGATAACATTCTAAATACTCATCCTATTACCCAAACAGTCATTTCTGAAGATAAGTGGAGTTGCTGAAACTTAGCTATCGAATACAACATTGGTGATGTCTGGGAATTTCTCCTTAATAGCTGCCTTAATTCCTGATCCGATGGATTCAGGCCCTTCATATTTGACATTGCAATCACCACCCTCGATAGATATTACATCTACGCTTCCACCGAAATTCTTAATGGCTGGTCTCAGTATGTCAAGATGACGATCTACTGCCTGTGAAAATATTACACCATCTTGAATTAGTATAATTACTAGTGTAACAAATCAAACCAGTAATTTTCTTTTCTCGGATCTGAACAAGTTGGGATCACCTCAACTGTTGTTTCAGTTTGTTCCTCATCAATAACCTGGCGGATATCCTTAAGTTCGTCTCCGAATTTCTCCTTGAGTACACGCTCAATACCCATCTTCATCGTCGTTGTTGAGCTAGGACAGCTTCCACATGCTCCTGTACACCCAAGTTTGAACTAGTTATTAGTTCTTGTGTTCCACTATAAAATTGTAGATTTCTTGTTCCTTTATCTATGAATTTCTCCATAAATTATATACTGTTTCATCATATCCATTCGAAACCATTTTCGATATACAGAATTGAAAACACCCAACCAATCCAAATCAACAAAAACTCAAAAATTCATAAATCTTCAAATCAAGCAACAAAAACTGACCTTGGAGCTTAAGAGAGACAACACCATCTTCAACAGAAACAACGTCTACGTTTCCTCCATCAGCAATTAAGTAAGGTCGAACGTCTTCGAGAACCAAGTCGACGTTCTTTGCATTGAGATCAAATGTCTGGGCAGAGTAGAGACCAGGAGAAGAACCAGTTGTCGCGTTTGTTATATGCAAAGGTTTCAATGGTTTGATTGTGGTATTGCTGATTGCCCATCTTTTGTAAACAGGTTTTTGATTGGTAAGGAAAGTGAAAGAAGGATTTGAATGGGTTTTTGTGGTTTGTTGTGTTGGGGTGATTGAGGGATTTGGGGATAAACTTGATGTGGTCAGAGATGCCATTTTTAGTTGATTGTTTTTGTTCTTTCTGAAGCAGTGGTGTTGGTTGAATTATGACTTATGAGATGAGACTCTGAGAGGGGGGAGGCTATGTGCACCTGGGTGTTGGACTCGGTACATCCAGGTTATAAAATTTCCTTTTTGTGGAAGGGTTTGTTTATTTTTTATTTTATTTTTTCAAATTTCCACATTTCTAAAATTATAAAATAAGCTGACATTTTGCGGAAGTGATTTTAGTACACTACCCTCAAAAAATTTGAATCCACTTTAAAGCCTTCATATAAAGGAGTACAAATTCACACTTGGAATATGGAATTGGAGAACCATAAAGAATTCTTGAAGATGCTTTCAAAGTTTGCTGGAATAAACTTGGCATAGTTTATGAGGTTATCCGAGTAGAAGATGCCAAGATGTAAGAAAATATCGAATGCAAATTTAACTATTTCGTAGAAGCAAAAATTGATTCAGCCAGAGCTTCATACATATGAGTCTTGTCTGATAATAAAATAAAAACTTAAAAAAGTTTCAGTGCTTTGAAATGACACCCTTTCAGCATATCCTGCAACCATGAAACTCCATATCTGTTTGCTCTATCATCTATAATCCAATCATTTTCCAAACCAAATACTAGAAAAGCGCGAGATCACAGAAGAGCTAGAACAGCTTGTTAGGGGTGGGCATTCCATCCCGCGATTCTGATAGGAATTGATCAATCACATCCTGATTTAGAGTGAGATGAAATTATGATGAAGATTTTCAATCCTACCCATCCAGAGTAGAGTGTGTGCACATCAGACCTCCCCCTCCTGTGTTTACCTTGTTTAGAAGAAGTTGATGCTATGT
This sequence comes from Berberis thunbergii, assembly GCA_003290165.1. Lineage (NCBI taxonomy): Eukaryota > Viridiplantae > Streptophyta > Magnoliopsida > Ranunculales > Berberidaceae > Berberis > Berberis thunbergii. Next base: position 47,265 of record QNQO01002538.1, on the reverse strand, counting down.
ACAATGATGGATGGTGGGTGGGTGGGTGTGATTTCGAAGGTTACTGATGACAAGGGGTACATTGTGTGCTTCAAGGAAAGCAATGAAGAAATCGAGTTTGGGCGTTCTGATTTGGAGCTTCATTAGGACTGGGTTGATGGCAAGTGGGTCAGACTATCACAAGTACGAGTTTTTGGTTCTTTATATTTTAGTTCTCCTTCAGCTGGTTTTGTTGCTAAGACGATATGACAGTATGCATTTCTAATTCAGAACTTCCTTTCCAGGCTTTGAAGTTGTGATACATGAAGAAAATGCAAGAAGTTTTATATGGTTTCTGTCACAGGAGTAATTTTTCAAGCACAATTTATCACTCTAGTGCGACATTAATCACCCTGTTAGTCAGTCTTACACACAAGATCTAAATCACCAGCAAGTTACTCGTACTAGCAACAAAAGCATACATAAAGTAAATCACAGATACACTAGTTTACAGGCAAAACACTCAACATTTATTCAATAAAGAACCCTAAGGATCAGTACATGGATTTGCTAAGACTTACACCAAGTGTATGCTCACTTCTTGCATAATATCCAGAAAAGTACATAATAGACATAGATGACATCACAATGGCATTGGACAACACCAATTGCCCACAGTCAGCAACAATGGTCCTGGGCAGCACCAACTGCCCACACTAGTCAGCAACAAAGTTCCTGGACAACACCAACTGCCTTCAGCACACAGTCCTCAGCATGATGTGCACCTGATGAGTGCCTAACTCCAACCAATGCCACCCATCCCCATCCATATTCATTGCCAACATATTAAGGGGCTAACAAACCACCCCCACCAGAGCTACCTGACGTCCTCGTCGGAATTGAATCCAAATAGGCCTGGACTTTTTTTTATCAAACTGTCATAGGCTTTTATTTCTTTCCCAAGTTGCATATGCCACAAACGACCCTTTCCATTGAACCAAGAAATTTGTCCGCCGATTCTTTTTACTTTGCTCCAGAGTTCGATGATCAAGTATCCTTTCAACTTGTTGTTCAAACTGTTTCTTAATAGTAGGAGTCTGACTAGTTTGAATCCAACTATCATTTTGATATACATGAAATGGCTTGAGAAAACTCACATGAAATGTAGGATGCACCTTGATCCTATTTGGTAGCTTCAATCTATAAGCAATCTTACCAACTCTCTTCAATACTTCAAATGGGCCATCATATTTTGGAACCAACCTACGATGGACTATTTTGCTGCTGATTTCCTTCCAAATTTGAGGAGTTAGCTTTAGCAACACCTTGTTGCCAATCTGAAATTCTAAGGGTTTTCTTCCCTTATCCGCATATTTTTCATTCTCCGCATCGCCTTGTCAAGGCTATCTTTTGCATCTTCCAACAATTCATGTTTTTCCCTAACAGACCTGTAAGCCGCATAACATTTTTCCCCTGTGCACTGCTTGACTACTTCATGAGGAGTCAGTAGCTGCTGTCCTATTGCTATTTCAAAGGGACTCATCTGTGGCGAAGAACTATTTTGCAGGTTGTATGAGAATTGTGCAACATCCAGTAGATCAACCCAATTCTTCTGGCTCGCAGTCACATAATTTCTCAAGTACTCCTCCAGCAATGCATTCACCCGTTCTGTTTGGCCATCGATTTGATGATGATTTGCTGCTGAGAACTTCAAATCCGTACCCATTAAGTTGAACAATTCAGTCCAAAATCTGCCTTGTAAGCTGCGCATCCCGATCACTGATATGTCTTGCGGCAACCCAAAGTGTTTCACCACGTTTTTGAAGCATAAATTGGTTGTCTCCTCCGCAGGACATGCAAGTGGTGCTGCAATAAACACTGCATATTTGAAAAATCTGTCTATAACAACCAAAACTGAACCATAGCCTTGGACCTTCAGAAACCGCCGATGAAGTCCATGGAAACACTCTTCCAAGGTTGTTCTGGAATGGGCAAGGGCTATAACAAACCCGCTCCATTCTTTCTCTCAGTTTTATCAAGTTGGCATACTAGGCAAGACTTCACATACGCCTCAAAGTCATGCTCCATCTTCGGCCAATACCAACTACGTGCTAACAAAGCATGTGTATGCTCTACTCCTAGATAGCCAGCCCACTTAACATCATGTGTTTCCTTGAGGAGGTCTCTACGCAGGTTCCCACAACTAGGAACAAAGGGTCTGCCACCCATTGCATAAAGTATGCTGCCATCTACCCAATATTTTCTCACCTGATCATCAGCAACACACTTTATTAGTTTCACACACACAGGGTCAGAAACCAATACGTTTCTGATTTGGTCCAGAAAGTCACTCTCAATGACTGATAAAGCCGCAACAGCAACTTGGTTGTGCTTGCCTGGTCTGTGCTCCCACACAAAATCAAATTCTGCAAGCATCTCCTGCCAACGAGCTTGCTTTGAACTGAGTTTCTTCTGCATCTTGGAGAAGGTGTTGGCAACGTTGTCGGCCACCACAACAAAGTCAGACCCCAACATGTAATGCTTCCATATGTTTAGGCAGTGAGCAACCCATGGGTAGAATATTGCTACTCCGCTTCCTTTAACTTCATATTTTCAAAGGCAATAGGATGCGAATCTTGCATCAATACTCCACAATAGCTCGATCAGAGGCATTAGTGTGTACCTCAAATGACAACTCAAAGTTTGGCAATCGCAAAACCAGTTCGTTGGCTACTGCCCCCTTCAAATTGTGGAATGCCTCCTGGCATTGCACATTCCAGTCCCAACTCTGATCTTTCTTCAGCAGATCCGTCAAGGGTGCCACCTTTTTTGAGTATCCCTTGATTAACTTGTGATAATAGTTTGCCAAACCCAAAAACGACCGCAACTCAGCAACTTTTAAGGAGTTGGCCAATCCACGATGGCCTTGATTTTCCTTCCATCCATGCGAACTTGTCCCTTGCTCACCCAATGCCCAAGGAACATCACCTCTTGCTGCGCAAATTCACAATTTTCTTTCTTGACATATAATGAGTGTTGCCGCAATTTGTCCATGACCATCCTCTAATGTCACAAGTGTTCAGCAAGGTTCTCGCTATAGATTACTATATCATCTAAATAAATGACCACACAACGGTCAATATACTCAAACAGTACATCATTCATTAAGTTACAAAATATAGTCGGGACGTTAGTGAGCCCAAACGACATTACAAGGAATTCATAAGACCCATATCTAATTACACAAGTTGTTTTCCCTTCATCCCCTGTTGTAATTCTAACTTGCCAATAGCCGACCGTAGATCCAACTTGGTGAAGTATGAGGCCTTGGACAACCGATCAAACAAGTATGTCACTAGTGGAATGAGATACTTGTTCTTGATTGCCACTTTGTTCAAGGCACGATAATCCACACACATCCGCAGTGATTCGTCTTGTTTCTTTTGGAACAACATTGGGGAACCATATGGCACTTTCGATGGTTGAATCATTCTTGCCTCAAACAACTCACCCAATTGTTTGCGCAATTCTGCTAGTTTTGGAGGGGCCATCCGGTATGGTGCTTCTGCTGGAGGTCTAGCACCAGGCATCAACTCAATTTTGTGGTCAGTGGGCCTCCTAGGATGGAGAGGTTTCGGCAACTCTGGAGGCATCACGTCCTCATACTCTGTCAACAGTTTCGCCATTACATCAGGTACCTCTACTGTCTTACCTGACTTCATCTCAATCAACGCTGCAAGATAAGTTTCATCTCCCCTCTTCATCTAACTTACAATTTGCATGTCAGAAACAAATTCCTTCTGCCCATTCACACCATTCATTTTCTCCTCTTGGTTCACTTTACCAACAGCGATATTAAAGCAAGGTTGGTTCTTATCGCCAATGAGAAGACCAACCAAGTATGACATCACTGAAACTTTGGCTTGCAAAAAGAACTGGTTGCCCAAAATTAATTCAAAGTCATCCATAGGAATCACCATCAAAGAGCATTTACCTTCCCAATTGCTAATCTGAATGTCCACTCCGCTGGCCATGCCATTAATAGGTTTTGCTACAGAGTTCACAGCTTTGATGTTACTCCCACTTTAAGTCAATTTTAAGTTCAATTTTGTTGTTGTCCCCTCAGCAACAAAATTATGTGTCGCACCAGTGTCAACCATGGCCCGTATTGTTTTTCCCTTGACTAAGGCCTGGACATACATCAATCCATTATGAATTTTGGTCTCACAAATTGCATTGACCAGTTGCAAATTAAAGGATTAACTCGGCTTGGTCCAACCGAGTCCACCCTTTTCTCCTTCTTCGTGTCAGCGATCACGACATTCGATTTCTCCTTCTTTGGACAATCTCTTGCCTTATGGGGCCATCACAAATGAATCAACCCCTATTGTTTGTGTTAACAGTCTTGAACTTGCCTTCATAAACCATTTTCCCTTTTCCATCTTTATTCTTCATTTTGTCCCATTTTTCAAAATCTTTGCCTTTCCTTGCCTTTCCCCTTAGATTCTGTCTTGGACTTCATGGAAGAACTAGGCTTGTAATCCACCAGGTAATCCGCTGCCGGCATTGCTGTAGGTAAATCACGTACACCCTGCCTACGCAACTCATTTTGCACCTAATTTTGCAACCCTGACATGAAGTTGAATAATTTGTCCTCTTCGGACATATTCTTGATATCCAACATCAATGAACTTAACTGTCTCGAATGGAACCAGTCTGTTTTAGATTCTTCAATGTTTCCCTCGCAAACTACGCAGTATTGGTAGGGCGGAACTAATCTTTCAATTCCTTCTTGAGAGCATCTCATGTATCAATCACAGGACGCCCAACGGTAGCATCATCTTCCAAGTGGGTCCGCCATCACAATTCTGCATCACCCGACAGATACATACTTGTGATGGTCACATTTTCTGCTTCTGTGACATGAGCAACCTTGAAATACTGCTTCATGTCCCACATAAAATTCTCCAATACTTTTGCATTTTGGCCACCCTCAAAATGTTTCGGGTCAGAAACTTTTAACTTGGTCGAAGTCTCACCCCTAGCAGGTTGGCCTTGCACCATAGCCCTCTTTAGGAGAGAAATTTCATTCAGAATTTTCTCCTTGGTTCCCTTCCATGCCTCTGCCACCACCCTGAAATCATTAGTCACTTCAGCAACTTGAGTTTCGATGTCAGTCTGGAATGCATCTAGTCGTCTTTTAACATCATTCTTGTGCGCTTTCAGTCTAGCACATAGGCTTGTAATTTCCTCAGCCACTTGCTCCAACACCGAAAAGATAGGAAGAATAGACCCACTGTTTGATTGGCTCATGAGCGCCTCCAACTTAGTGACTCGTTATTTCAATTCTGCATTTGTCCCGTCAGCCATTAGATCGAGCCTTTGCTCCGATACCAGTTGTCAAAGGGGTAATTTTCAACCACAACTTATCACTCTAGTGCGGCACTAATCACCCTGTTAGTCAGCCTTACACACAAGATCTAAATCGCCAGTAAGTTACTCACAATATCAACAATAAGCATACATCAAGTAAATTATAGGCACATAAGTTTACAGGCAAAACACCCAACTTTTATTCAATAAAGAACCCTAAGGATCAGTACATGAATTTGCTAAGGCTTACACCAAGTGCATGCTCACTTTCTGCATAATATCCAGCAATGTACATAATAGACAAAGATGACAGTTACACCCCAACTGTCATAGCAATAAATGTTTCTTGTGCATTTATTGGTTGCTGATTGCATGTGAGCTTGTGTATATTTTTAGAGTTAGTGCTTTCAAAAAAAAAAAAAAAAAAAAAAAAAAAAAAAAAAAAAACAAAACAAACAAACAAAAAAATGAACACAAAGGATTATCCAGCCTATTTTTCCGAGCAAGTCAATACATTTTATGACATGCGACGACCTGAGTATGATCCATATTTAGATTATTACCCAGGTCTAGCTTATCATTATGACTTATCATGGGCTCATGGTCAGTACCATGAAGGTCCTCTAGACACTCCTCAAGCTTTAATTTCTGATAATGAGTTAGAGGCTATCATGAAAATTTTTATAGAGCGAACAGGAGAAATACTTGTGCAAAATTCTCATGATATCACAGAATTGACAACTACTTTTCAACAAAACTCTCAAGCTATCCGGAAACTTGAGATGACTGTGAGTCAGATAGTTGAGTCACTTCCTGAGATAGAGTCAGAAAAATTCCCTAGTGACTCATTTATTGATGAACCTGTCGATTCTGAGACACTACAGACATCTCCTTTCCATGTTGACTCATGCCTCCCTAGTAACTCATTCATCGAATTAAACTGTGAACATTCTTTAGAGTCTCCCCTTGACTGTTTCGAGACTTGTTTGACTCAATTTAGTTTAGACTTTGATGTTGATGATTCCATTAGGGAAGTCAATGATTTGCTTGAATCAGTCCCCATTGTGGATCCTAGTTATAAATGGAAGTCTAAAGTGAAGCCTCTTCCACTCAGTGAGTCAAACCTAGTCCCATCAGTTGAGCCACCTGAGCTTGACCTTAAACAATTACCCAAAAACTTGATGAGGATTTTAAGTAACCTAAATTAACAGGTTAATTTAACCCACTTGTAATAACCGCAAGTGCACGGTGCCTAACTGGTAGACAACGGCAAGTACGGGTCGATCCCACGAAGAAGGTGGATGCAATTGAATTTTAGAATTTAATTAAACTAATTTATAGGAAATGGGGTTACAGCAATTAAAATATCTAAATAAAAATCAAATTAAAAACAAAATAAAAAGTTTTAAAGAATATGAGAAGAGAAACCAAGGCATTGAATCCACCACAGGTTCTTTGAGATTTGTGTGATCAAAAATACTGTTTTCAAGATTTAACATGACTAACCTAAAGATTAATCTAAGTTCACAATTGATTTAAGCATAGGTATAAATCCCTAGAATTGCGTGTCTTCTTACGGCACACACAATCACAGATTTATTTTAACTAATCCTAATCCCTAGCATTGCGTGTCTTCTTACGGCACACACAATCACAGATTCGGATTAATTGATTAAATCAGGCTTTTGAATTTCAACAAAGGGTACTTCTAACTACCGACTAGTCTAGACAATTAATCAGGATATAATCGGTGAAAGCAATTTATTAAAAATCATAAATCAAATATGTTTAACGTTCAAGCATAAAGAAAATAATAAATTTAAATACACAAACTCTAGGAAATCCTGTGGTTTCATCGTAGCCTTGGCGAAGGGTTTAGCTATCCATGGTAGTGGTAGTCATCTCCTCGTGATGTGGTATGCCGCAACTCATCTCTGCACTGACGCGAATCCCGAGAAAACTGGCCAAAAGCACTCTCTGGTGGCTCTTACAGATAGCTGGGGTGTGAATAGCCAGAAAACCGAAATAAAACCAATTCCCGCCCTGCTACAGTGCGCTACAGCGCCGATCGTCTTCTCCAGCGAGAACCGTCGCTGTTACGGCCTGGTTCTCGCTCCTCGCGGCTTCCTTCGTCTCCAATTCGACTCTAGTACCTGCAAAAGATGAGATAGAGTGAAGAAAACCCAATTAAAATTGCAAATTCAGCAAAGAAACAAGGAGAGGAAACTCCCTGTTTTTGCGACTGTTTCTGCTCGTATGCGAGCTCTGTCGCGAGGTGGTGGCGGTGATGATTGGCCTGGTCGCGAGGTGGTTGTGAGAGAAGGAACTCGAGACGATTTGAGGCCGAAAGAAGGGAAGAAAATGCTCTGTTGCAAGATGAAACAGAGTCGTGGTACGGCTCTGTTCCACGGTGAGGTAGGCAGTCTGTCGCGGCTGGTTCGTGACCTGTTGAGCTGTTCGGCGGAGGTGGTGGTGAGGTGACAGTGTGGACAGTGGAGAGGACCAGTGAGTGGTGAGTGGTGGCGATGGAAAAGTTGACGTGAAACAGGGTTGTCACACCCCTGTTTCACGGTGGTGACGGTGGTGGCTGTGGTGGGAATCACCTTGAGAGGAGGAAGAGGGTTTGATCTCCACTTCCAATCTGTTCCCTTCTCTTCCTCCCTCCCCCTTCTCATTCCCTATCGTATTCTATTTATAGAGAATAAGGATTAGGTTTGGGTTTGGTTTTAGGGTGTGAATTGGGTTTAAGTTTAGGTTTTGGTTAGGGTTTCTCTCTCTACTTTGTACCACCACCAAGTGCAATTCCTTACATAGTCGCCTTAATATGATTTGATCGTTTAAGCGCAAATTCCTGAAAAGAGATAAAAACGAAATAATTATTATAAAATATAATAATCGAAACACTAACATGTATAAATTAAGGGGTATATTATGTAATAATTATGTGACTATCACATGTGCATGGTGGTTATACCCCAACCACCTAGGTGTGCTAGCCCAATGGGTACCAACCAAGTCATCCTGCTAGTTACAACTGTTCTTGCAACTTCCCTTGGCTTTGCCCTGCATGAGGCAACCCGAACCGTCATGTCTTAGTGTGTCATATGCATGTTTGGCACAATGCAATCCTAACTGCACCTAGACAACACCAACTGCAAGCACCAGTCAGCACAATGGCATTGGACAACATCAAATTGCACACAGTCAGCAACAATGATCTTGGACAGCACCAACTACCCTTAGTATGCTATGCACCTGATGAGTGTCTGGCTCCAACCAATGCCACTCATCCCCATCCATATTCATTGCCAACATATTAAGGGCTAACAATTTCCTAGATATCTCCACGTAAAAACATTGAAAATCTTTGGATTTATCCCATGTGATGCTCTACCTGGTTCGCTACCTTGCCAAGCTCCAGCCAATTCGGTTATGATACCACTCGTTGACTAGGTCCACTATAGGTAGCAACAATATTGTCTCCAACTTAAACACCCGCAACTTGGGCCTTCCATTCGGGCATCGGGTGTGGGGTTTTTATCTTAAAATATACCTCGTTGCTATCAGGGAATGAACCATCTCTTTATAAACCTTAGTGACGACTCATCTTTGCTTAATGTGAGACTATTGAAGTCAACTCCATCCCAACAGGTTCTGGTTACGGGTGGTAATGCAGTTTCATTGTTAAGAAATAATGAATATAACATCATCATTTTTCTTATGCTTGCAAGTAATTGTTTCCTTATTATGGTTGGCTCTTTTAACATCATTGTCCAAGCTAGGGATGGGCATTTCGGACCGAAAACCCGGATCAAACTGACAACTGGATCCATCGGGTTGGTTTGGATCAGTTTTTTTTATTAATTATAAATTTTTCTGTTTTAAAACCTGGCCCGGCTTGAAGTTTCTGGTCCGGGCCTCGATTTTCCTTTCTGAAATTCGTTGGGTAACCGGCCCGACCTATACTAATTTACTGTTGATTAACTTATCGTTGCATACTATTGATTAATATGCAACCATATCTAAATGACTTAATGTGATATTCGTGTCTACTAGTGGGCTAGGCTTTATCAAATTCAACATTACAATCACAGCAAATTACTGGCTAAACTTTGAGCATTACAATCACAACAACTATATCTTGAACAACATTGTCAACTTTTATAACCTCAAATTGACTCTTGTAATTCACCTCTGATATAATAATGTTTCTACAAACCTCCACGCTAAATGATACTTGTGTGAACTCTTTAGCTTTTCATTTACAAAAGAAGCGATTATTTTGTGGTTATTATTATCTTTTATATATCATTGTTATGGTACTATATTGCTATATGCTTCCATCATTAACTTGAACTGATGTTCTGTTTAATTACTGTAACTCGTTTCCATGCCTCCTAAACAATTTAATGTCTCGAGCCTCGTCAAGTCCTCAGCGCTTATTAGGTTGTAATAAGCTTAAGGCAGACACTCTTTGACACCACCAAAAGTATTGTCCCATACCACCGACCCCCTTATTATTCCCTTTTTTTTTTCTCTCCCACACAACCACCGATTTAAAAAAAAAAAAAAAAAAAACTCAACCAATTTCTCTTTTCCCCCTCTCCCTCTTTGCTCCACTCATACTCTTGCCTCTCTTTCTCTCTCTCTCTCCTTCTCTTCTCTTCTCTTCTTCATCAAGCACCCTCCCTCCGATGTCCCTCCCCACCCTTCTTCTTCTTCTTCTCCTCTCTACTCTTTGTGTTCTCTGAAAAGAAAAAAAAAATCCCGAATCTTTAAACATTCATTTATGGATCCTTGTCTCCAGAATCTATAAACACAAAGTTACCAATCAATTGAATACACTAAATTAATCAGTTTGGTACACTAAATTAATTAGGTCTTCAAATAAAGTCCTTTAAACACGAAACGATTCTCTTCTAAATGACTTATAGACTAGTGAATCAATCTACAGGCCTCGTCACCACCGGCTGAGCGGATCACGCCACCCTACACCACCGAAAAATCTAGAGAGCCAAGCCTCTAGTTCCAGAACAGCGCCAGGGGGTTTATGTGCGTGTGATTGTATTCGATTGGAGCATTTTGAACATCTCTAGGATGATGAAAGGTGTTGGGTTTGGCCTGGCTCTTAAGAATGGTTCGGATAAACTCTGTATCTATAAGTACTATTGCGCCTTTTAAGATAATTTATAGAAATTTATTTTTAATTTATACTATTAAGAGTTACAACTTTTGTAATATCGACATTATAAGAGTTACCATTTTCATTCTGGATCATAAACCAATTCTAGTTACTTCCCCTATAGCTGGCAACCCAAAGTGCTCATCAATTATTCGGGTCTTTATTTGGCAGCTCACCTAAATGATGGATATAGGTTTTAGCTTAAAAGCTTTTTTCAATGCTAGAGAACGTTCCATTGCTGGTCATGTGGGGTTCTTTCTATTCATGTTGTATTCATTGTGCACTACTACTACAACAACATTTTGTACAAGAAACTACTCGAAAAATACATGAAAAAACGAAAATTCCATAAGTAGTTAAATCCATAATAACTAACATTCAATATTTATACTGGAAGTTTAGTTTAGTTTTGATTCATCATCACTTAAAGTTTGAATAGGGTACGCGTTAACAATCTGAGTTTTAATATGTTCAAGTTTCTATCATAAAAGTGGGCATGCGTCCTTACAAACAGATTAATATACCTGTCGAAATGAAAACATGCATATACACATATCAAAGATGTTTGCTGATGATTGATTAAGACTGACTATAATGTGATATATTTTTGGTTGTTCGTTCTGTCTTTGATTGCTTTTAACCAACTCAACTGCCTTAGATTGAAGGAATTGATTTTCTGTACTTTTAAGTTGATTGTTTAAACAAGATAAATAATATAATTATGATCAGCAGAGTTTTAGCTCAATTTGTTGTTTAGATCTTGCTTTTAATGGTCAAGTGGTCAGGTTGATATTTATTAGTAATCATATTAGCTGAATGAGCTAGGGATGATAGTATATCATATGTGCTATAGTTTGAAAGTTTTCCCTACTTAACTATGTCAGTGGGTAATGTAGAATGATACGTATCGTAAGCTTTCATTATCAACTGGCTGGGTAATGTAGACTGATACTTTGTTAGAGAATAGAAGTCTACCTATGATTACAACATAGGAAAGTATCACAGAATAGAAGTCTACCTATGTTAGAATAGAATGGGTTAGGAAGACTTTCCTATTGTATTTTGGTTTCCTAAGTTTGGTTAGAATGGGTTAGGAAGACTTTCCTATTGTATTTTGGTTTCCTAAGTTTGGTTAGATTTCCTATTGTATTTTGGTTTCCTAAGTTTGCTAGGTTTCCTATTTCTATTAGGTTAGGTCAAAGTTAGCTCTATATAAGCTTGTATTCTATTCAATGAATGAAGAAAAGAACAACATAGGAAAGTATCACAGAATAGAAGTCTACCTATGTTAGAATAGAATGGGTTAGGAAGACTTTCCTATTGTAATCATAGGTAGACTTCTATTCTCTAACATACTTGTATCATAAACATTCATTATCAAATACAATCCAACAACATTTCACAAAAGAAACAGATCTAAAACACCCCAAAAATGAAATTTACACAGAAGAAATAGAAAATTATGGAGGGTGGTGGGAATATGGCTTAAATAGTTAGATCGACAATAACCTATTTATCATCCATCATTATTATATATGTTTTGGTTAGATATATGTTTTGGGTGTTTTGGTTCTGATGATCTGTATTAGCACAGCACAACACCGATACGTTAGTAATCTAAACTAGATGTTTACATGGTTAAACAAACAACCCCTTTAGCCTATTCTATTATACGAACGTGAGATACACATGCTTGTTATTTGCTAAACAACCCCTTTAGGCTAAAGGGTATTTTCATGCCTTCGATACTCAAATTCAGTTGAGCATTTAGATGTGTGATCGTTAGAGTTAAGTTGGGGATAAAAGTTAAAAAACTTTTTTCTTCAACCCTTTTTTGTGATCCGTTAGATCCTTATATTTGGGTAAATCTCATTCGTCTTTTATCTTCAACGATAAACACCATTTTGATTTTGATTTGTTATATAGAAATGACAAATTGTAACAAATGTAAAACAAACACTTTATTATTGTTGGTAGAACCTACAAACACAGAGAAACACAAACCATGATCACTCCTACGCTTCCATGGCCTTCTCCACCATCTTTGATTCCTCAACTTGCTTGGTTTCCTTCACTTCCATGGTTTCCTTCACTCTATTTGTTTCAGCAGCTAGCTTTGTTTCTGCAACTTCAATGGATTCCTTCACTTCCTTAGGTTCCTCTATTGGCTTGGTGGTTTCCTTGACAAGATCATCTTCGGTCTCGAATGCAGAGGCTGGAAAGGTCCTATACAGCCCAGAGGGGGCCTTGAAAGTGATCCTCCTATTGTCATCAATAGAAATTTCACTCAAAGTGACCCAAACCAAGAGTTCCTTGACCTTAACACCACTGAGTTTCTTGATCTTTTGTTTCTCAGCATAAGCGAAAACTTCAGTACCATAAGACACCGACTTCCCGATGGACTCGAACTTGTGCTCTATCTTCTTCTTCTGTTTGAGCCATACAAAACCCGTTTCAGCATGATACCCACACTCAATGATGTTCTGCAATGGAAGAAGACCAGTTGGTAGTCCCACTTCCTTGAGCAACACTTTGGTCTTCTCCCTCCCAAGCTCATCTCCATAGTATATCTCTGCCTTGGCTCTCATCTCTTCTGTGATTTGCAAAGCCATTTTTTTTCTTACTTTTTGAAATGGTGGGGGTTCTTAGAAACTAGTGAGTGGGGTTAATATAGTGGAAGAATCTACAACTTTGTACTTATACTGGGGACTAAACTACGAGAATGGTCAGGTAGCCGATCTAATAAAAACCCTGCTAGCCCCTTTTAAAGGAAGAACGAAAAAAATAGTTAGGTAAAAGTTGAGAGATAAACAGTGAAAGAAGTAAATCTACCCCAACAGCCAACCCTATTTCAGTGATGAACATAAATGCCTGAACATGAGGGGTCTGCTACTACTCCATCATCAACATGTGATGGATATTGGATGGTAGTAGTATTTGATGGTTTAAGGTACTCTGTGTTTAAATGAGGATGGTTGGAGAGGTGAGCTAAAATTTAAGAGACTATAAGGACCTTCCAGTGGTGTAAAAATGAAGAGAGCAAGGACATTCACCTAACACCAATACAGGTATTAACGACTATAAGGCGAAGCAGTACCGATGTCTTTATGATCATTTTAATGGCTATAGTTTGAGAAATATCGTCGTTTTTGCCGACATCTTGTGATATTCCACATAGATATTCATCGTCGATGCATGTTAGTCTGGTCTATTCTAAATTTGCAAATTACTAAACCCATACCTTCCCTGCCCTGTTGCTATCCCTACTTTGGTATGAGGTTTTCATTTACACTTTGTAAGATTGAGCTTGTTGGTCTGGTCCATTCTAAATTTGCAAATTACTGAACCCATACCTTCCCTGCCCTGTTGCTATCCCTACTTTGGTACGAGGTTTTCATTTACACTTTGTAAGATTGAGCTTCTTAGTCTGGTCTAGTCTAAATTTGCATTGCCTTTTTTTCCAAGGGCAAATACATCTAGAACCACTGCGATTGAGGTCATGAACCTTGAATGGGCTGGGCCTCCAAATAGTATATACTCGGACATTGTCCCTACAATAGGTACTTATATTACTATATATAGTACACAAAGTTTTGGTTTTTTAATAGGTGAGAAGGGTTTTTATTCGATACCAGAACCATTAATGACATGGTTTGAATCTGGACTTGTGATATCATCCAGCACAAATCTACCAGCTCAACCAGACTTAAGAGTTTGGTTAGCTACATTCATAACATATTTAGCAAGTGTTCACAATTGAGAGAGTGGGGCTCTGACTAAAAAAAAAGAGTAATGCTACAGTGTCCGGTGCACTGTAGCACCGTAGATATGCATCGAGATAAGCGACAACTTCTATTTTGGGCTACGAGTAATGTTGTTGTTGCGCTCTAGGATGATGTAGCGTGGTCTTGAAGTTATAAAAACTTCCTCTAATCATGCCACACCATTCTGCCTGTAGAATTTTTCCTTACATGATATGGGGGTGGAGGAGTGTTTGTATATTTTCTTTGTAACGAGGTCAACATTATTCTTCCCATGACGCTAAAATGACAATCAAGAAGATTCGCAGTTGATCGCTACTCGTACTAAGTTTGTTAATCGAAAGGCGTTAATTATTTTGGGAAGGCAATTTTGTCGCAACGCAAAAACTAGATCTTTGTTGCTACGGAAAAATTAGATCTTTGTCGCAACGCAAAATTCTACTAACGGAAAGTTCATTCGTAAGAGTATTTAGTAAAAGTTGTCGATGTTTCAACCTAGGACTAAAATCACAAAGGATTTCATTTTTACTTCTTTTATGTGCTTTATTATTAGCTTGTTATGGTAAAAAGAATTAGCTTAAATTATATGGGAAAAAGAGTTCATGACAGATTATACTAAGGCCCGATGGAAACAATTTCCTAAGTGTACTAATGCCATCCTCGAGAAATATCTCATTTTTTTTTTCAAAAGTAATTCAGACGTCTAACTTGAATAAGAGGGGAAAAAATAATCATAACTAGGTGCTAACATTAGTGCTCTCGAGCTTGCATTGCTACACATCGCAATGCACTATCAACGACGGGATCTAGGTCAGTCCAGAAAACCAGCAAAAAGAACTGTAACTGATGAGCATGCAAGATGACTCCAGAAACTAGGTAAACTCTAGACTCAAAACTCATTCAAAAGTTTCAGTTACAATTTGCTAAAGTGGGTGAGTTGGTTTTACAAGAGAACAAAAAATGATGAATGCATTGCATTGCATGCAGAGTAAACGTGGAGTTGTATTTGCAGAAGACGCCATGAAACACCGACAAGCTTCTTCACTTTATAATCAATCCTAAACACATCTTGAGTTCATCGCCAACCCACACTCTGCACTCTTGAGTTCATCATCTGATATATGATCTGACCTGATCTGATCAGGTCAGATCTCTCCTCTACATATATACTTCTTCTTGTTCTTCACTGAAGGTATATCAATCTGATTCGATCTTACTTACATGTTTGTTTACCTTCTGATAACCTTTTATGCATGATCTACATTTCATGATCTTCTGTGTTTCCATCAACATTATTCTTTGACATGGAATGGTTCTCTATGTTAGTAACAAAATAGAGAACAAGCACTTGACATGGAAAGGTTTGTAGATCTTTAAAATCTTGCTTCTTTTTTTGGAAAGAATGAAACTTTTAAACTATGGTTTATGTTGCATGTTTCTTTTCTTTATAATTAAAAATCATTTTACCTAGACGAGAATTGAGATGACTCCCACCTGAACCACACGCCACTGCATGAACATTCCACTGTGTAATTCTCATCTTTTGCGTTAAGATTTTATGTTATTCTCCCTGCCACGTTAAGTCTAGGGAGCCAGACCTGGTGGTGCGCTAGATCTGCGGCAGGTCTAGCTCTCTACCATTTCCAATTCTTGAGATGCACACTTCGAGAATTGGGAATGTTAGCACCAGGCTTGGCTCTCTAAAATTGGGGTTACATGCTTAATCCACTTTCGTTAAGGTTTTTAATGGATCAGATCCACTAAATTTGGATCTGATTATTGCATGAGATTTTCAAAATAGGTAATAGGCCCAATCCAGTGTCTCACTATTGGGCTAGATCTAGATCCAAATCTAACTAGAGATCAGATTTCTCTCCTTTCATAATGCCCAAAAGTGTCAGATCTGACTTCTGATGTGTAGATGAGGCAGGTCCAATCACTTCATGTTGGGCTTTTAATGGGCCGGATCTGGGTATATGACTAAATTCAGATTGTCCATCCTTGCCTAGGTGACTAAGGTCCTGACCCGAATGTAAAGCTCGCTAGACCCGGATTCAGAACCCGAGTTGTTTCGGTTCAGACCAATTATGCGTTTCTTGGGGCAGATCTTAGGCTTTAATGGACTGATTTGGGTCAGACCAAATTCGGCCTGACCTGACCCGAGACCAGTATCCAGAACCCATATGGATCTGGAGCTGAAATAAACGACTTGGTTCCTCTCCGAGCCCAAATTAATCCCATTTTTTATTATTATTGTTTTTCTGTGTGGATTCTTTTTATAACTTTTAATGACAAACTTTTTATATACATAAATATGCATCTAATACACCATATAACATTACCGGTTCAGGTTTGTAATGGATCAGATCACTGAAAATCCATAACCTTTCCAACAAAATATTAGATCAAACCTTTATCGGCCTAAATTCAAGATCGAGACCATCAGACTGAAGTCAGCAGGGTCGAACGTCTGAGCCGATCCATTGACAGCCTTAATATGTGATCTGCAAAATTGCATGTCTATAAGTGTATATATGCTGTAGTTTTCCGTTTTGTACATAATGTATTAGTACTACTTTGGCTGTTTTGGTGCAGCTCCAAACTTAATCAGTATGGCTATCGTCATGGTTCAACCAACTCACCCAGCAACTGAAGATGCAAACGAAGGGTCTCAGGCTGTTGGTGCCAATACTGAAGTCAATCACAGCATCACTCAACTCATACCTAAGCTTGCACGCGGCATTGCCTGGGACTGTTATGTTTATGTCTGCGAGATGTTAGCATACTATTTCCTCCTTTATAAGGAATGCATCTACTTCGGTACTAATTCCCTGGCTATGTTTGGAGTGACATCCTTCTTTGCTATCGTTTGGTTCACTGCACTCCCAGCAAAATGATACTTGTGTGAACTCTTTAGCTTTTCATTTACAAAAGAAGCGATTATTTTGTGGTTATTATTATCTTTTATATATCATTGTTATGGTACTATATTGCTATATGCTTCCATCATTAACTTGAACTGCTGTTCTGTTTAATTACTGTAACTCGTTTCCATGCCTCCTAAACAATTTAATGTCTCGAGTCTTATCAAGTCCGCATAGCTTATTAGGTTGTAATAAGCTTAAGGCAAGCACTGTTTGACACCACCAAAAGTATTGTCCCACACCACCAACCCCCCTATTATTCCCTATTTTTTTTTTCTCTCCCACACAAAGACAGATTAAAAAAAAAAAAAAAAAACAAACAAAAAAACTCCACTCAACCAATTTCTCTTTTCCCCCTCTCCCTCTTTGCCCCACTCATACTCTTGCCTCTCTTTCTCTCACTCATTCTCTTCTCTTCTCTTCTTCATCAAGCACCCTCCCTCCGACGTCCCTCCCTGATAGAAATGTCAGAACTAAATGTATGAACTAAATGAACTCTGCTTTGCTTAGCAGAGCAATACAGAGTATTCTTATCTCTATTTATAATGAAGCATCACATTACATATTGAGTTCAAGTGACAGATTACAGTTCATACTAACAAACTACTAACAAACTACAGCTCATCATGTTAATGCATTAACAAACTACATCACATACTAACAGACTAGAACACATACTAACAAACTGGTTTAAACTAGTTTCTATCATTCTTTCTATCATCCCCCCGCAAGTGCAAGGGGCAGGGAACAAGACCAAGTTGCGACTTGAGATAGGTAAACCTTGCACTTGGAAGATGCTTGGTGAGAAGATCTGCAGGTTGCTCAGTAGTGGGAACAAACTCGAGAAGCAAAACACCCCGGAGAACATGATCACGGATGAAATGTAAATCAATCTCAATATGTTTGGTCCTTGTATGAAAAAACGGGATTCTTGGCAAGATAGTAAGCACTGACATTGTCATACCATAGAATAGGAGGACGAGGAAGAGGAACACAAAGTTCCTTTAACAAAGCCTGGATCCAGATGACCTCAGAAGCAGCAAGAGCAAGACCACGATACTCAGACTCAGCACTACTCCTGGAGACAACACGCTGTTTGGTAGCAGACCAAGAGATCAAATTACCACCCAAATAAACTAAGTACCCACTTGAACTGCGTCTGTCATCAAGATTAACACCCCAGTCTGCATCAGAGAAGGCCTCTATAGCAAGATCATGAGCAGGATGTATGAGCAATCCATCCTGAGAAAAGCCTTGCAGATAACGCAGAATGCGTTTGACAGCCAACCAGTGAGATGTCCCAATGAAAACTGACTGCAACGGTGAGAACAACGCGAATAGTAGCATATTTAACTACATGACTAAATGTCTCAAAGTAGTCCAAGCCATAAGTCTGATTAAATCCCTTCACAACAAGGCGAGCCTTATACCTGTCAATGCTCCCATCAGGCTTGAACTTGAGTCGATAAACCCACTTGCAACCAATCACATTCCCATCACTAGGAGGATCAATTAAAATCCAGGTATCATTCCTATGTAAGGCAGAGATCTCTTGTTCCATAGCATGAACCCAGTTAGGGTCCTTAAGAGCTTGGCGCAAAGTGGAGGGTTTAGAAAATTTAACAGCGGACAAGTCAAGCACCTGTTTCTTCTTAGAAATGCCAGTCATAGATCTAGTAACCATCCTAGGAGGATGGGAAGAAGAAGTAGTAGTTGTAGGCATAAAAGCAGGAAAGGGATCAGTAGATATAGGAAAGTGATCAGTAGGTGTAGGAGAGTGACTAGTATAGTTGTAGGAGAGTGATCAGTAGTGGTAGGAGTAGTAGATGGAGACAGAGAAGAAGGAATAAAAGAGGAGATCACAGGAGAATTGGAAGAAGAAACAGATGGAAGCAAGTAAGAAGAGCGTTGCATAGGAAAGTGGAAC
Organism: Berberis thunbergii; assembly: GCA_003290165.1. Lineage (NCBI taxonomy): Eukaryota > Viridiplantae > Streptophyta > Magnoliopsida > Ranunculales > Berberidaceae > Berberis > Berberis thunbergii. Next base: position 28,140 of record QNQO01002538.1, on the reverse strand, counting down.
TCATCAAATACGACATTAGGAGAAATATACACTCGACCAGAGACATGATCTAAGCACAAATAACCTTTGTGTTCTAAGCTATAACCCAGAAATATACAAGCAATGGATCTAAACTGAAGTTTATATCTATTATATGGGCGGATGAACGGAAAACATAAACATCCAAAGATATGGAGAGCCCTATAGTCAGGAATACGATGAAGAAGAACCCGATAAGGGGATTGATTACTTAGCACTTTAGTTGGCATGTGATTGATAAGAAAGACAGTAGCTTGAAATGCATATTGCCAAAACTGAAATGGCATATGAGCATGAGCTAACGTAGCAAGACCAGTTTCAACAACATGTCGATGTTTATGTTCCACTCTACCATTTTGTGAAGATGAGTATGGACATAAGAAACGATGACCAATACTAGAAGTTAGCAGGAAAGAGTTAAAAGCTTTGAATTCTCCTCCATTATTAGATTGCAGGCATATAATAGAAGTGTGGGGTTGGTTTTCAACCCGAAGTTTAAACAGCTTGAATACAGACAGAGCTTGATCTTTGGACTGAAGTGGAAAGAACCAAGTAAATCTTGAAAAATCATCAACAAACAGTATAAAAATCTAGCACCTGAAGTAGATTTGAGAAAAGCAGGACCCCAGATATCAGTATGAACAAGTTCCAAAGGACTAGAGGCACGAAAAGAGGATACAGTAGTAGGTAAACGATGTCAGACATGCTGGAATTGGTAGCTAATGCAGTCTTAGAAACAGTCTGAGAAGCAGTCTTGGAAGCAGTTGCAAATGCAGTCTTGGAAGTAGGAAGAACTGGCAACCTGTATAGACCATTTTCAAGACTGCCGCGAGCTAGAACCCTCCTCGAAAGTGGTTCCTTCACAAAGAAATGATCAGACCAAAACGCAATGAGTACATTGTTGTCAGAACAAAACTTGGCAACACTGATCAAATTAGTGGATAAAGATGGTACATGAAAGACTTCGTTGAGAAGAAAAGAAGAGGATGGACAATTAGGAGAAGAAGAGAAAGACAATGAACCAATATTAGAAATGGGAAGGGAAGATCCATTACCAACTGTAACCTTGTCTGAACCCATGTATGGAGATGAATTAGCAAGACCAACATGATCATTTGTCAAGTGGTGACTTGCTCCTAAATCCAAGTACCAGCCCTCATTGTGAAATGGAGTAGAAACTGCTGCTAAGGCTAGTTTGAAGGTAGTTGAAGATCCAGTATTCAAAGAACCTACTGAATGCTGAAAATTAACATCAAACCGATGATAACAAGCAAGAGCTAGATGTCCATATTTACCGCACAACTGACATTGTGTCACTTGGCTGTTTATTACTGGGATTATGAGAATGAACACCTTGTTGACTATGATTGAGGCCATATTGCTGACTATATTGCTGACCATTGAAGTGTCTTGCATGACCTCGTCCCCGATTGGATTAGCCACCATAATTCCTTCCTCTGCCTCGACCAAATGATGGACCAAACTGCTGACTAAATTGTTGTTATGACCAGAACTAGCGAAGTTTGCTGAAATGGGTGGAATACCATCCACAGAGCCTTGTTGCTCAAGCCTATTTTCAAATGACAGTAACATACTATGCACTGATTCAAGCGAGATCTGATTTGGAGCATTTACAGAGACATCAGGAGAGCTCATGCAGTGAAGAAGACTAACAGATTCGAGTTTTCTAGCCCTTGATGACAATGGTGGAGAGCTTTTCCTAGTTGGCCTGACAGATTTATTTTCCGTACCTGTCGGAGGCTACACAAGTAAAAACATCAGAAAAATCATGATCAGATCTACAGAGGCATTTCACAAAAGTTGCCATCACTACTACAAATATAGGCTTGCATAGCGCTTAAAAATAGGCTTAGATAGCGCTTTTTAGCGCTATCTAAGCTACCGCTATGGTAGCTTAGATAGCGCTCAAAAAAGCGCTATGCAAGGCGCGTACTTGAATAGCGCTTCGTTAGATAGCGCTTTATTAAGCGCTAATTTTTTTTTTAAATTAGCTTGCATAGCGCTTTTATGAGCGCTATTTAATTTTGTTGATTTTTTTTAATTTTTTTTTTTTGATTTTTTTTTAATTAGTTTCTAAAGCGCTATTTAATTTCGGTGAATTTTTTTATTAACTACCATATAATATTTTTTATATAATATTTAATATAATAATGACAACGTTCAATCAATCAATAAAGACACAACATGATAACTAACTGTTTCTCATTCATTCAAAATATAATTTAAACATTCATACAAAATTGTTAATATGCTATCATATATATACACCAGCTTTTTTGGCCACGAAATGAAATGGCCAACAGCTTCTCCTACAATCCTAACTTCGTTTGTACATTGTGGCACCGCTGAATGTTTCTCAGATTCTACCGCCACTTCAAATTGTATCCTCGCATAACCTGAAATTGCATCATGGCATTGTATAAGTATAACAACACACACACACACACACTAAGTCGGTATATAAATCTTAACCTGAAATACAAGGACACACCTATTACTGCTACTATATATATGCAAACCACTGCCAAACACAAAGGGTTTGTATCAGTAAGATAAATGTAAATGACTAAAGGTCCAACTATATTTCTTGATAGCAACCTTCTCAACTAATATATATATATAGTAGCAGTAATAGGTGTGGAACTTACCCCAGAATAACCAATTCCAACGAGCTCAAGAACTCCGGGAACTAAATGAAACCTATTAATGGCCTCCAGAAACAGAATGCACAAATTAAACTTTCGTTCAATAAATATCATACAAGCTATCAATAACTCTTAAGCTCGCATATAACAGATATGATCAGTATTAATCTTTTAACTGCAATGAAAGCTGAAGGGCAGTAAATATTAGAAAGATTTTATGCTCACAGAAATCATCCCTGTAGAGCCCCATAGAGCAACTCCACCAGCAACTACAAGTGAAGTCGTGGCATACACATTAAATGAATAAATACACAAATATGTGGCATTGAAAATGCAGTTAGTGGCCAAGAATTGAAAGAAATGTACAAGTAGTAGGGAGTTTTCGATTGGTACTTTACCTCAAGTTATGAAGAAACACCATAGGGAAGAAGTGCAGCAGCTGTGATCCTTCCTTCCTCGTTCAATATGTTGAAAGTAGATGATGCATTTCTCTGGACAATCAGAGAGAAAAGGAAACAATTCAGGATATGTCATAAGGCCCTCCTTTTGTCAATACTCTAAACAAGCATCAGAAACAAAAATAGAGGTGACCGATTCATAACCCCAACCTCTAATCTGACCTGTGGCTCTGTCTGTGGTAGCACAAGCCTGCCATGCCTTTGCATATTTTCATAAATTAACTCAACATTTCTCTAACTCGTATGTTCATTAATTCAGCAATTTAATGGTCCTAAGTGAAGTAGTGAACTAAACTTATCAAGATTTGCTCATAACATTTGTTGGTAAATCATCAAATTCTCTTGATCTCCCTCATGTAAGCTACAATATATAACTTGTTTACTGAAAAAAGGAACAAATGGTTAACTGGCTTATCTTACTGAAAATATATAGGTTGATCTTGGTATTGCTGTTCAAAGAGCTTGTGAGAATGTCACTCAACCACTGAAGTTCTTATATCCTTTGGATATCGGTATCAAACAGAAAATAGAGGCTATAGCAAGGTCCTATGGCGCAGATGGTGTTGAATACTCAGAACAGGTGAAACTCCTTGAATTCATTGTTTGGCAATTTGTATTTTTCTCTTCTTCATGATGGTTCTTGTTAGGGTTTTGACATGAATTTTCCGTACTTGTTTCAATAGGCTGAGAAGCAAATTGAGATGTACACCAAACAAGGATTTTCATCTCTGCCTATCTGCATGGCAAAAACCCAGTATTCATTTTCGCACATACCAGCAAAGAAAGGAGCCCCAACTGCATTCATGTTACCAATCAGAGATGTCAGGGCTAGCATTGGTGCTGGATTTATTTATCCTTTAGTCGGAACCATGAGTACAATGCCTGGACTTCCAACTCGGCCTTGTTTTTTCGAAATTGACGTGGATGCCAGCACTGGGAAGGTTCTTGATCTTTCTTAAATGAGCTTTTCCTTTCTTTCATGTTTTATGGTTTGTATGTCTGCCTCGGTCCTGGTCCCGAGGTCGACTTCCATCTCCAGAAACTTACTAAATGCTTCAAGAGGCTGAACAAGATTCAGTTTCTGAGGCTTCCAAATCTTGAACTGTTTTACCATCCATAACTTATTAAGCCAGTTTTGTGTGCATTAAATAAAAAAGAAAAAAAAATGATTGATGACAATATCTCTGACCAACCTGGACTGTAGATATCTGATTATTCGATTAACATCGAGATATACTTCAACTCCATAACCATTTTACATGGCTTTTTATTCCATGGTAGAATAGAATGTATGTTTTGTTGGAAATTTTTCCTTTTACTACACATGCTGCGAATACAAGCAGAAATGTTTTGCATTATTCTTTTTCTTTATTTTTCCCTTTATTCATTTGATTGAATGTATGACCTTAATTCAATACATTTTAGCTTTCTGAGCATAAACAAACATTTCTTCACTAAAAGGTGAGAAACAGAAAAGAATTCAACATCCTGAGCAAGCATGAGCTGGAAGATAATATAGAGGTCCCTGTGGTGGGTTAATATTCTTAAAACTTTCATCCTTGTTTATGGTAATACCCTCCTTTTAGTGCGGAAAGAAACTTTCATCAATATGCTTATTTTCCCCCAATCTTTGAATTCGCCAAAAGATAAAATTTAGAATTTTTGTTAAAATATGCATTAAGATGCGCCATCCTTGTTGAAAACATTATTTGATGGTTCATGATCACATAAACCTTTTTATTTTTAGTTTTTTGTTTCTTTCTCTCGATGATTAAGGAGCATCCCATAGACCTCCTGAATAAGCTTTCAGAAAGTTTTTGCCAATACCGGTGCTCGTGCTTCTATCAAACAAGGGCATGTCATATTCATGTAGATAATCTATTTTCTGATTATTAAGATGTTCAAAATTTTTATGATATTGCAGCAATGAGGATTCTGACAGATGTTTTCCCACGAGTACAGAGGCTATAGACTGATTCATTTTCATGTTTCTATTTTATTCATATTAACCCAACAGTGGATTATCAGATAACTGAAAAACAACAGAGGAAGACGTGTTATTTATCAACAGTGGACCACTTTCCATTTGAGAACAATATCAATATATCTGATGACAATTTTGATCAAAAAATTAGCTAGATACACATAATTTGTGGTACATTAAGTTTGATGAGTAGTTGTGAGATTCAAGCACTATGTGGCTTGTTTCAGTAGGGATGAGAGCACTACTACAAATATTAGCTTAGGTAATATACACTAAGAATCTGAAATCACATTAAATTTTAGAAGCTCTACAAATGAATAAATAAACAAATATGTGGAGTGAGTGGTGTACATACAGTATGCTGCAGACTTCCAAGTATTGCTGATGACTCACAAACCGAAGAAGAATTATTAGCAGATGGACAAACCGCAAGCATGCTTCCCTGTTGCAACAGAACCGAAGAAGAATTATTAGCAGATGACTCACAAATTTCAAAACATAAAGGTAAAGGCCAAATCAAATCTAAAACAACAGTGAAGATGATTTGAGCTTATACAAAAGGCAAATAAAATAAAACACACAACAATTCACTGCAAAATCTCAAGTGAGTCGTAGTAACAGAGAAGAAACAACAATGGCGGCATCACTAATTTTAGTTTGTATCAAGTGGTTTGCTGTTTTCATGTAATGGCAAAATCCCTAATTTAACCATACATAAAGAAGGTGAACAAAAACAAAATAAATGAAGCCTGATATTTTATCCTCAAAGTAATCACAACTCAGGGCCTATTATGCCACTTATGTTGTTCTTGCAAAACAATAAACCAAAGAAAAACAGAACAAAACGAAGAAGAACAGATCTAAACCATCGCAGGTTTGAAGAAGAACAAAACCATAAACCATCGCAGATTCGCAGGTTTGAAGAAGAACAGAACGAAAAAGCCACCAAAGAAGCAGGTTACCACTTACCAAAGGTCCAGATCTGATCTCTGAGTCTGAGTTTCTTCTACTTTTGAGTTCGTCTTCCTTCGATTTGTTCTTCTTCTCTCTTCGTCTTCCTTCTTCTTCCTTCGATTTCTTTTTCGATTTCTTCTTCTTCTTCCTTCGATTTCATCGCCTCTCTGTGTGTTTGAGAAGGGGAATTCTAAATGTCGAGGAAACCAAAATCTGAAAAAATGAGGGTTTGTGATCTTAACCGTCCGATCGTATCAAGATCTGAAAAAATGAGATTTAATTTGATATTTGATTAAAATCGAAGCGCTATCCTAAATATAAGTAGCATAGCGCTTTGGAAGCGCTATGCAAGCACTTTAAAAGCGCTATGGTAGCTTTGGTAACGTTTTTCTCATAGCGTTTTTTAAAGCGCTATTTAAGACATAACTAAGATAGCGCCTAACTGAAAAAAAAAATTAAAAGCGCTATTGTAGCGTTTTTTTTTTTTTTTTTTTTTAAAGACAAATAAGCGCTATCCTAGTGCCCACTTGGATAGCTCTTTAAAAAAGCGCTATCTAAGTGGCGTTACCTAAGCTAATATTTGTAGTAGTGCATGTATAATTTTAATTGAGACAGAAGTTCATGTAGCCAAGTGATTAGATAACTTGAGAAATGAATTAGCTTGATCCCTATATTACCTAAATCCGTCACTTTGGAATACTTACCACTTCACAACTTGGACCAGTGCGGACCGTATTTGAAGGCTCTGGTTGCTTTCTACACAATGCAGCAACTTTGATTGATTTTGGTGTGTTGGCAAAATTTGTTCCCTTGACAGCCATTGGCTTAATCACTACTGTATCATGGGTGATAGCAACTGATAAATCTGTTGAGTTCTAATTCATATTAGATACTTCACTAATGAAGATGAAAGTGGCATGAGCACTTGAGCATACACTTGGTCAGAGTTCTGGATTTTTCCGCAGCATACTTTTAATGAGCCCTCGACTAATGATGACAAACATAAGAACTAATCAATGTGACAGACGTAGAGTAAATCCAAGTACAAGATAGTGAATTGTGATACCAAGTTTCAGGGTTGTACGTTTCATAGCACAATCTGGCATAAACTTGTCCGAGATAAATTGCGCACATTTAGAAGATTCAAAACAAAAACTGGACTTACAGTGCACCGGAATACACGGTTGGAAGAGGAGCCACAGTGGATTTGTTTATTTTGTTTATCAGCCCTTGCATATCCTGCGGGTACCAGTTTCCATAATAAGTTTCTCAGGAACAACTAAAGAGAGATGGAAACTCCTAGAAGTCACATGGATGTTAGAGATCAAAACCTAGTTCCACTTCTACCATTAGACCGAGTTCAACCAATATATTAAGATTTTCCCAAGTTGACAGTAAATGTTGAAAAATGTTCGAATCACTTTATGACCAGTCACCATTTTCTCTCATTCACGCAGTTTTTTATAGGGCCTACATTGACTAGAGATAAGAGCTGCCTTTGATGATGATGATCAAGTATGGAGAATATCCTCGCAAAAATTTGACTTATTTTGACATGTATATCTATTTGAACGTCATTTTTCATGGTCGTCAATATTTTCAAAATTGAACTAACATTTGATATAGCTAACAATGCTTTCAAATTATTATTATTATTTTTTTGATAAATCAAACACTTGCATTAAGAAAGAGAGGAAGAAAAAACAAGCTGAGCGAGAAGCTCAGAGGCAGAAAGGAACACAAAACATATTAAAGAAAAATTGGAAAAATACAATCAACTACGTTTCACAAATCACAAAATATCAGCACTAAAATCTACTCCGTGTTGGTCCCATCCAAGTGTTATAGATGAGTGTCATATAAACAAATGTCAAAATAACCAAGCACATATACCTTCCTTATTGAATTTCAAGAAAGAGTTTCAGCAACTTACAAAGGCGCTTTAAATGCAGGTTTTAGAGCAGTCATTTCATATATACAACATCCTGCAGAATGCAAAAAATTCCACATATAAACAACTTAAAAGGTCATTGCAAAACATATGTAGAGTAAAGGTAATGTACCTAAGGACCAGATATCTGATTTAATACCATAAGGAATATCAGAGAGAAGTTCAGGGCACATATAGGTTGGAGTTCCCACCACCTGCATTTCAGTGACAGTCCTTGTTACTTACGCAGTCATTCATGCAAATGTCTTAGTTGGAGGACTAACTTGTTTTATCATTGAAATTACTCACAGAGCAAGCAAGTTCATCTGAAGTCAACATCTTCGCAAGTCCAAAATCACCTGCAAGTCAAATAGTAATCTAATAAAACTTCAATCATGCGCCATAGAGAAAAAGCATTCACAATAGGTGGTTTAACAAACTTATAGATTATAATCATTGGAAAGAACATTTTAAAAATAAAAGAGTCTTTTACGTAGACGTAGGTCTTGATCTTTTGTCAAGAAAATATTTGAACACTGAGGAATCATGGAACACTGTCATACATATAGGTTCAAATATTTCACAACTAACACCATAGGTTGTGCCTCCAGCACAAAACGTTACCTTGACATCACGGTGTAGAATATGTCTCACGTGCAAGTAATCAAGTGGCATTAGCAGTTGAACAAGCCACATACAAAGCCTCTACACACAGTTCACGCATTTTAAGTATAAAACATAAATTAATTGCAGGTACACTCCCATCAAATTAGTTTTATTGTTTCCTCTCTTGGGTGGGTTTAAGTTTCTGACTCAACATCTGGCTCAAGTTTTTGCTGTCAGCTCCTCTGACAGACTGGCTCGGAGCTTGCAATAGCAGTGTTTCCAAGTTATAAATCTGTTAAAATTTCAACCATCTAATTAGCTTCATTACTTCAATTTATAGCTCATACACTCAATTCTTGTGAATCTGAAATGTAAATTTACCATGATGTAACCAAGATTGTCTAGGTCAAGCTCTTCCATGATTAAGGCGGCGTATTCTTCTGCTTGTTTTTGTATGCTAGATAGTTTGTTTGCGGAAGCACTCAAAACTATAATCTCCTTGACTTCTTTCTCAGTGATTCTCCCGTCTGCATCTTTGTCAACCCTATTTCCGAGATTCCTCATTAGTTTCTTATCTAAAATGAAAAAAAGTTTATGATTAAAGATGAAGTGTGTAAGGAATTATAGGTACATGTCAAAGAAGGTCTGTAGCATTCAGCATACATTTGAGGCATTCAAGCATACAATTGAGAATATTATCATGATTATGCTATTGAATATGGTATTGAGAATATTCTCATGATTATGCTCTCAATTATGTTGATTATGCTATTGAATATGGTCTTGAATATGTACTTTAGGATGATTGCTTTGTATAAGGAGTTTAGCAGATTGTTAGGGTGATTAGGAGTTGCCTATATTGGCAGAATAGCTTGTATATAAACAGCAATAGAGCAATGAAAAGATCAGAGCATCATTCTCACTGTTATTTGTCATGGTATCAGAGTTGCAGGGGCAGTTGTAGCAGGCTAAAGAAGTTGTTCTTCCAACTCTGCACCTTCCAATTCCTCAAGCTCAGCTTCCAGTTCATCTTCATCAAAGTATATATATAAGTATTATATTCTTCAGAATGTAATATGCATTATACCACATTTTGGACCACTCAAAAATCCTAAATTTCAATCCATTTGCACCTTCATTTGACTGGAAGTGTCCAGAGACACTGCTTTGATATGCTGATCTGACGCAGAGGCTGTATCTTGTGAGCTCAATTAGATTTATTCATCATGCCTCCCACTACACGATCCTAAAGTCATCAAGACTTGGTTGAAACAGAAATGGAAGGAAGATCTACTAATCTGCAGGACTTGCAGACATTATGAGCATACTGGCAGAGCAAAGATCACAAAATTGTTCATCAGCTTTTTCCAGCACAGTTGGAAGCAGAAAGCGTTGAAGGAGAGGGTTCTGAATTGAATCCATTATTTTGGGACGTCAAACACTGATCATGGCTGGCGGTGACGTTCCTACCGGTGAAACTCGGAAGATGATTTCACCTTACGACATCACTTCTCTTGATAATCCCGGACTTTCAATTACTCAGGTTCAATTGAAAGGGGACAATTATGATGAATGGGCTCGTTCGTTTCGAACGGCCTTGAGGGCCTGGAAGAAATTCGGTTTCATTGACGGAACTATCACACAACCTGGCGAGCAGTCACGAGACCTTGAAGACTGGTGGACTATCAACTCGTTTTTGGTGTCCCGGATCCGAAATACCATCGAATCTACGCTATGCTCCACTATCTCTCATGTGGAAATAGAGCAGGTTCTCTGGAATGACATCAAGGATCGATTCTCTATTACTAACGGACCGCGGATTCAACAACTGAAATCAGATCTTGCAGATTGCAAACAGAAGGGGTTGACCATAATGGACTACTATGGGCGACTCAAGCAACTTTGGGATGAACTGGGTAATTTCGAACAATTGCCAAAGTGCAAGTGCGGCAAGTGTACTTGCAATCTCGCTTCAATTTAGGAGAAAAATGGGAGGAGGAAAAAGTACACTTGTTTCTTATGAATTTGGATGACAATTTGTACGGAACGGTGAGATCTAATATATTGGCTCAAGATCCATTGCAAAACATGAACAAGGTATACTCAATTCTCATCCAAGAGGAACGAGTAAAGAAAATCATTCACGGCAAGGAAGAACGAGGGGAAATTATGGCCCTAGCCACACGATCCCGTCTTGACGAAAGAGATAAATCTAGTACGGTGTGTTCCCACTATAAAAGGACGGGGCATGAATCTAACAATTGCTTTGCCTTGCATGGATATCCAGAGTGGTGGGGTGACCGACCCCGAAGCGATGGGAAAGGTGTTGGTGCTGGTCGCGGTAGGGGACAGTCAAGTGTTCGAGGTCGTGGTTGAGGAACCAAGGGTACACATCGTGCAAACGCTGCTCAGACAGGTTCTGCTGGGGTAGGAGTGATCAAGACAAATGCATCTCCATTGCCCGGACTGAATACCAATCAGTGGCAGACACTTCTCCAAATGCTGGGTGGGTCAAAATTCGCAACGACCGATAAGATGATTGGTAAGCCTTGGATTATTGACACGGGAGCTTCGAATCACATGACTGGCACGATCGGGGATCTCCGTGACTTAAGGGTGATTGCTCAATGTCTCGTGGGATTGCCAGATGGGAGTAGCGCTATCGCCACTAAAGAGGGGACGGTCATTCTTGACAGAAATTTCTGTTTGAAAAATGTTCTTTATGTGCCAGGGCTAACTTGCAATTTAATTTCTATGTTGCAATTGACTGATCACTATAACTGTTTTGTCCAATTCACTAATGATCTGTGTGTTATACAGACCGCACTTCGAGAATGCTGATTGGTGTGGATGAACGACGTGATGGACTCTATTACTTTCGGGGGCTACCACAAGTTCACACAATAAAGGCCAATAATGTGGTGTCTCTTGATCTATGGCACCAGCGACTGGGTCATCCATCTCTACAATTAACAAAGTTAGTTCCAGAAGTTAGTTTTAGTGAAACGAAAAATTGCTTGAATAAAAATTGTGATGTCTGCCAGAGGGCAAAGCAAAGTAGAGATAAGTTTCCTGTTAGTGAAAATAAAGCTTCGACTATTTTTGAACTTATTCACACTGATTTATGGGGACCTTATAGAACAACTTCTTCTTGTGACGCTTCTTATTTTTTGACCATTGTTGATGATTTTTCCCGTGCTGTTTGGATTTACTTACTTGTTGATAAGAAAGAGGTCTCCCATACTCTTCAAATGTTTTTCTCAATGGTTAAGAGACAATTTGATAAAGAGGTAAAAATTTTGCGGAGTGATAACGACACTGAATTCACTTGCCTGCGACAATATTTTTTGATCATGGGATTGTTTTTCAAACATCTTGTGTGGGAACACCTCAACAAATATGCGAGTTGAACGGAAGCACCTACATATTTTGAACGTAGCTCGGGCGCTGCGTTTTCAGGGCTCCCTTCCTATTGAGTTTGGGGAGAATGTGTGTTGACAGCTGGATACTTGATAAATAGGACTCCTTCCTTGGTCTTGAATGGGAAATCACTCTATAGTGTCTTATATGGCAGCACACCCACTTACGATCACTTGCGCATTTTGGGGTCCTTGTGTTATGCGCATGTGCAGACGGGGGATAAGTTTGCCAGTAGAAGTCGAAGGTGCGTCTTTGTTGGGTACCCTTATGGATAAAAGGGGTGGCATTTGTATGACTTGGAGAAACGGGATTTCTTTGTTTCTAGTCATGTTGTATTCTCGGAAGGAGTTTTTCCCTTTGCAGATAATTTTAATTTAGACCACGATGGTCTGCCTAATATCGAGGCGGTTCACGAGGACTTTGAGGAGACATCTACGCCTATTTTGAAGGGGATGCTGAGGAGATTGTACATTCGGATGGGGCTGTTGGGCAACCCGGACGCAGGTCAGGAAGATGTGTTGGGCAGGGGTCAACACAGAAGGCAAGCCTCAGTACGACTCCGTGATTATGTTACTCATACCATTCGGAAAATGAGTCCATCCGTACCAGCTTCACCCGTACCACGACATTCCTCAGGTACACCCTATCCTATAACACATTATGTGAATTGTGATAATTTTTCTTTGCGACATAGACATTTTCTTGCAGCCTTGATAGCGAATCGAGAACCTGTGTGCTATTCTGAGGCTGCGAAAGACAGCCGCTGGAGGGATGCCATGCGACGAGAAATTGAGGCTCTTGAAATTAATGAAACCTAGGTTGTCGCAGAATTGCCACCAGGAAAGAAAGCTCTAGGATGCAAGTGGGTATACAAGATCAAGTATAATTCTGATGGTACCATTGAGCAAATGAAGGCTCGGCTGGTTATTCTTGGGAATCATCAAATTGAAGGCATTGATTATACAGAGACATTTGCTCCAGTAGCTAAGATGGTTACAGTGAGGTTGCCGTTGCGGATGCCATGAATTGGGAAGTTCATCTGATGGATGTTCATAATGCATTTCCACATGGTGACCTTACGGAGGAGGTATACATGAAATTACCACCCGGTTTTCAGGTGGGGACTTCCGGGAAGGTGTGCAAGCTTAGGAAATCATTATATGGGCTGAAGCAGACACCCCGGTGTTGGTTCACTAAACTGTTAACTGCTTTGAAGAATTATGGTTTTCAACAATCTTATTCAAATTATTCTTTGTTTATTCTGCAGAGAGGTGCGGTTTAGCTCAGTGTTCTTGTTTATGTCGACGACCTTATCATCTCTGGGCGTAATCCGGTTGATATACATAAATTCAAGGGTTACCTCAGTGCTTGTTTCCACATGAAAGATCTGAGTCCTTTAAAGTATTTCTTGGGGGTAGAAGTGGCACGCGGACCAGATGGGTTTGTACTTTGTCAACGCAAATACGCTCTTGACATCATTTCTGAGGCCAGATTGCTAGGGGCAAGGCCCGCGGTGGTGCCACTGGAACATAATCACCGAATCGCCTTGTCTACAAGTCAAGAGCTCACTGATCCGGAGCCTTACCATCGCTTGGTGGGGTGGCTAATTTATTTGTGTTTTAATCGACCCGAATTATCTTATAGTGTTCATGTTTTATCTCAATTTATGCAACGTCCTCGGGCAGACCACTGGGAAGATGCTTTGCGGGTGGTCCGGTACTTAAAAGGTAATCCGGGTCAAGGTATACATTTGAGTAGTAAGTGTGACATGCAGTTACATGGGTGGTGTGACGCTAACTGGGCCGGGTGCCCATTGACTAGGCGGTCCCTCACTGGGTGGTTAGTGTTTCTTGGGAACTTGCCGGTATCTTGGAAGACGAAGAAGCAACATATAGTATCCCGTTCCTCCGCAGAGGCGGAATACCGATCTATGGCTATGACTACATGTGAGTTGAAATGGCTAAAAACTATTTTAGCTAGCCTCGGGATGCCCCATACACGTCCTATGTTTCTTCATTGTGATAGTCAAGCGGCTCTCCATATATCTCAAAATCCCGTATGTCATGAACGGACAAAACACATTGAGGTCGATTGTCACTTTGTCCGTGATGACAATGTTGCCGAAAATATCAATCCCACCTTTGTCCCGTCCAATGCGCAACTCGCTGACATTTTCACAAAAACGTTGGGCAAACAACAATATGAGTATCTACTTCACAAGTTGGGCATACAAGATCTCCATGCACCAACTTGAAGGGGGGTATTGAGAATATTCTCATGATTATGCTATTGAATATGGTATTGAGAATGTTCTCATGATTATGCTCTCAATTATGCTGATTATGCTATTGAATATGGTCCCGAATATGTACTTTAGGATGATTGCTTTGTATAAGGAATTTAGCAGATTGTTAGGGTGATTAGGAGTTGCCTATATTGGCAGAATAGCTTGTATATAAACATCAATAGAGTAATGAAAAGATCAGAGCATCATTCTCACTGTTATTTGTCACATACAATTCAGCATTCAAATTAGCATAAAACTAGCATAAACCAGACCAAGACACCATAGAACTAGCATAAACCTGAAGCAACCTTTCATCAAAACATCAGCGACTAAAACATTTAATCAAATTGCAAAAAAACTTGCCCAAAGCCATATGCAACAAGTCCTATTTCATGTTTAAGCATACACCATAGAAATATGATTCATAGATTCTTTTGAAATCACTTGTCACATGTTAGACTATAAGGTCTTACCAGGTATTATTTTAGAAATCCAAAATTCAGATTCACCATACATACTAATGTTATGTGTCTGACAGTGTTTTAAATTCCATTTCACAAGAAAATCAGTACTTCTAAGGTGTTGTTTTAATTGTATTCTAATCAATTTATTATAATCATGAAGATATTCTCAATATATTCCAATCAATTTCCATGCAACAAAACCTACAATTCATTATATCAAAACAAGACTTATGAAAAACTGAGAACAATGCCGAATAAATCACAGAGCTTGCTCTGTTTCTAACTCCTCCAAGCAAATCATGCACTCAGTAGTCTTCAACTCGGCAACTTTCAATGCCCCTTTACAGATGAATGCCTGGCTCCTTCTTCACTACTCTGCAAATGCACCTTGTCTACTTCAACTCTACTAGTTTTACCCCTAGTATGTATGTATGATCAACATTGTGAAATTGTATTTAGAACACTGTCCATAAAGAATGCAGGAATATCAAGGGTTTCATTTTAGCTGCTATAATCGAAAGGGGTACTTATTTGACAAAATGTTTTCTCTAAATTTAATTACTGTATAGCATTAGTTTCATGTATCAACAACAAATAGCTTGCCCAATTTAAAAAAAAACAATATAGGAATATTTTCATGTATTTAGGTGTGTAGGTTAAAGTTTAATTACTCACCCCGCTTGGCTGCGTCGCGGATCCCATTAGAGGTTGGATGCTTGTCATGAATGCTCTAATTGCCTCAATATCAATGGACAACGAGTCTACCTTCAGTGGCTGCTAGCTTCTCCTTGGTAGCTGCGAGCTCTTGTGCAGTTGCATCATGAGCTGCAACTAGCTCTTGCTTAGTACGCTCATGTGACTCGTCTAGTTCACGTATTTTGCCATTAGCTTCATCCGCCATTCTCTAAACGACCTCATTAATTTGTTCTTCATTGCGGAGCATTTTTGGAGTGACGCCAACCCCATACAGCTTGGCCCTCCGATACAATATAAACCTGAGTGAGAGATTTGATTTTTACTCACCTTTAACCCTTAATAGAGCAGAAAAACCCCAAATTTCTCCCACCTTGAAGTTGAAGAAGATGAAGAATGAGATGAACTTCCTAATTCGCGCCCAAAGCTTGGATGAAGATAGATTCCAGGCCCCTCAGCAGGTGACGCGGCGCGGGTTCTTCCTCTCAGACCTTCTTCCTCTCAAAATCGAGGGTTCTTCCTTTCAAAATCGACGATTCTTCCTCTCACAGCTTCTTCCTCTGAAAATCACGGGGTCTTCCTCGCAGAGCTTCTTCCTCTCAACATAGGGTGACGCGGGATGTCAAAGCTTCGTCCTTTCAAAATCGCTCTTCCAAAGCTTCTTCCTCTCAAAATAGGGCTCTTCCTCTCAAACCTTCGTCCTCTCAAACTCTTCCTCTGCAATACGTTCTTTGCCTTACGCGGGTTTCCCAATTTCATTCGCGCCCAAAGGTTTTTATTTTGTGTAAATTTTTTTTTAAATCGATTAGGGATGGCAAAAACCGTGGCTAAGTAGTTTTTTTGTATATATTATTTTTTTCAAATAAACACTTATGGACGGCATAAAGCGTAGCAAAGTGTTTTTATTTGTAAATCTCAAACAAGTTTATACTCTATCAACCTCAAATTGATATTATATATATATATATGATTCAGGGGGCTACATAAGCAGAAAACTTATATGGATTTACAATCAATGACAAAGTTAAACTTACCAATTTTGAATCAAGGTTTAACAAAAAACAACAAATAGGATTTTGGAAAGACAAATTCGGAGTGTCCATGCCTTTTCAATCATAATAAACTTTTCTCCCCGTCCAAATTCAAAGCATCTTCAAGTTTTAAAGAAATGAAACAATCTTTTGGCCTGAAAAAATGAAGGATATGGATAAGATGCAGGAGTTGATAAAAAAATAAAATGATATGAGTAAAAAATGGATATGAGTAAGATGAAGGATATGGGTAAGATACAGGATCTGAGTAAAAAAATGACTGAAAGGCAGTAATGATATAAAAGAGGATATGGGTAAGATGCAGGAGATGATCCAAAAAAAAATTCTAAATCATTCTCATACCTGCAAGTGGCTTTTAACATGGGCAATGCTAATTCCTCACATTCATTAGTTGAAAGACTAATTTAGGAGTTGCTTCTGCAACAATCAAAGGAAAAAAAAATGATAAAGAGTTAGTAATCCTTGATAATTGTTGAAATGCTCCATGAGCTTCTCCTCTGTTGTCTCCCATGAAATCCCTCCGATGAAGAACGTCTGCAAGTTTTATAAATATCAAACAATCTTTCGCCCTGCATAAAAACGAAGGCACTTCAACTAGTCAAAAAAAGTAAAATATTGACTGGAAGGCGGTAAGAATATCAAAGAGAATATGGCTAAGATGACTTGATGAACATAATCATTTTGGTTAAAAGCTCTCTAAAACAGGGCGATTTCGGTCTTTGACCGAAATCTAATCTCAACCGTCCCTCATCTGTGGGACTGCATCTTAGCCATCGATTGTTGGCGGCTAGGGCATCCACTGCGACAACCCTAGGCGTCGCAGCCTCCCATTGCCGGCCAAACAAGGTATTCTCCGGTCGCGACATGCCGATACTGGCCGATATTGGTCGCTACTGGACGTTTTCAGGCTCTTATAGAACTGATTCAAACAGACAACTCACGCTCTGTTCCCTTCTTGCCGAGGCACAGATCTGGTGCTCGCATTTCGGCTGCAGTGTTCTTCGTCACAGCTGCCGATACGATTCAGGTACCAGTTCCTGATACGGTTCAGAGACAAGTTTTGTACCGCTTCGAATCTCCCCGAATATTCGACACTGGCACCGAACTGGATGTGATGTCGGCGCCTCCTGCCGCCATCCCTCCTCACCTGCTGGGGAGATCTGCTAATGGGGGCACCGTAGAAGGCGCGGCTAAGCCCTCTTTCGCACAAATTTTGGGAAAAATTCTGGTGGCCGACGTCTTGGAGACTCCGGTTGAAGGCACTAGATTCCGTAAAGAGGGCGCTCCAGCTATTGGTATTACAGCAATGGATGAAGTCCGTGGGGAGGAATTTATGGAAAGACATGTGATCGTCTTAAAATTCTATATCTACCGCCCTACATTGGAAGACATTCGGGACTCGATTCACAGAACTTGGGGAATTATGGGCGATTTTTCGCTTGGCTTACTCAATCAACGACATGTTTTGGTTCATCTTCAATCGGAGGAGGAAGCAAAAAAAGTGTTGTCATGGGATTCCTTTTTGATTCGTGGCATTCGGTTCAAAGCTTTCCGCTGGCATGATGGTTTCAGTCTGAAGGAGGACCCGATCTCGGTGCCACTGTGGGTAGAGTTGCATAACTTACCTTTACATCTTTTTCATCCCCCTATCTTAAAAGCAATTGTTAATTCTTTTGGTACTTTTTTGAGAATGGATGACCATACTAGATGCTTATCGCACCCGGGCTTTGCCCGCGTGTGCGTGGAGATGACTTTGGCGAACAAATTACCAAACAGAGTATGGATTGATAGAGCCAATAATAGGATTGATAGAGCCAATAATAGAGGCTTCTGGCAGAAGATAGAATACCCAGGTTTCAAATATTGTGACTTTTGTTCTTTGATAGGGCATCAGGAGACTGTCTGTCGAAAGAAGCTCGGTATTAAGGCCGGGGGCCGAGTTTCGGACATAGGTAAGACTGAGAAGATAGTCAAATCAAAGGCAGAAAATAATAATATCAAGAAACACTATGTTCCAGTTTTTAGAAAAGAAAAATCTTCAAATTTGGAGGTGGGTGTGAGTGGCACAAAAAATAGCAAAGGAGAGGAGATTCTGGAGGGAGTCGTGTAGAACAAGCCGGGATCCAGTAAAGGTGGTTTTGTCAAATACATTTGAGGCACTAATGGAGGATATTGAGGAAGAGGAGAGTGCTCCAGCGGAATTACAAATAGTGTGTCAGCAAATAGAACATGCTCAAACCGGGGTCAAATCAGAATCTACGGCGGAATGCCTACTAGATGCGGGGTATATGAACTCAGAGATTGAAAAGGTTCTTGGACAATCAACGCCGATTTCAAATGACAAGGATGTCAATCCAGAATCAAAGAGTACCCTTTCTATTCAAGCTAAGGCGTCGCAAACTGATACGACAAATTTATCATGTGAACATCAGGTTGGGCAGCTCGTTTCAGGGATGAAAAGGTTGATTTTTCATTGGAAGGACAGTCCGGGCATTCGGTGTTATCCCCGTCAGGTCTGCAAATGCGCCACCCAGAGGAAACGACATCTCAGTCCGAACAGGCTGAGCTGTCTCAGCCAGCCAACATCACAGAAACAGGGGAGTTGCCTGCACCCTGTTTCGCTCCAGCAGAGGTGGTTCCAGGGTCTGCCGCAGCTGGGCATCCTTCTCCCATCATTGCAATTTCATTGGAGGGTCAGTCCGGACATTTGGTGTTGCCCCAAGCAGGTTCGTAAAGACGCCAAGCAGAGGAAAAATTGTCCCAGTCCGAACCGCATGGGCTGTCTCAACCAGCCAATAGCACTGAAACAGGGGAGTTTCGGACTCTGCCTGTGCCCTGTTTCGCTCCAGCAAAGATATTTCCAAGGTCTGCCGCAGTAGGCGACCTCTCTCCCACCCGAGAACCAGGCCTCTATATGCTCGCTCCTCGAGCTGTGTCGCTTACAACGACATCTAATGCTGCTGTCTCACAGGAAATAAGGGTTGAATTTCAGGTTCCAATTGCTGCGATTCAGGAAACATGTGCTGAAACAGATCAGCAGACAGTCCTGGTTGGGTTGAAGGATTCTCACGCGATGCTGGCAGACATTCGCAAATTGGTGAAGGTGGGCGTTTCTTTGCGGAAAAAGAAGAAAAAAAATGAATGTCAATACACTTGAAAGCGCCACAGACAGTGATGAGGCGGAGTCGAATTCGGACATTGGGCCGGGCACACACGCAATCAAAGACTTAGACTTGGGGGCTCAATCTGATACGGAGCAAAAGAAAAACGTTAAAACTGCGGTTCCTTCGGGCACTCGTCGTAAGACTAAGAAGGGTTTGTCTTCCTCTCGCGTTTAATATGATTGAACACTTTATGTTTTGGAATGCTCGCGGCGTTGGTAATAGGGCCACGAGAAGGAGGTTACAAAAGTTGGTTGTGGAACACAATGTCAGAATTCTTATGATCGCGGAGCCTATGATTGACGCTAGTCGATCCATGGAGATTGGGAACAAAATTAAACTTGGCGGTTTCACTTCTAATGACAGTGTTGGTGGTAAGATTTGGATCATGTGGGATACGTCTCTTTCTCTCTCGATAGTGGACATGTCGGACCAGATTATTCATTGCCAGGTAACAGATTCTTCTTCAAGAGTTTTTTTAATTTTTTTGTTTATGCTAAATGCTCTGTGAATGAAAGAAAGGCATTATGGTCCAATATGGTTAATTTTGCGGCTCAAAACGACTCCCCTTGGATGGCTGGTAGGGATTTAAATACTTATCTACACTCGGGGGAAAAAGTTGGGGGAGTTGCACCTTCCTTGGCTAGCATGGCTCACTTCTCCGATTCTACTGAAACATGTGGCTTAATTGATTGTGGTTATTCGGGTCCTCGACTCACTTGATGCAATAATAGGCGAGGTAGCGAGCGCATTTGGGCTAGACTTGACCAGATTTTTGTCAATTCGACATGGCTGACAGTCTTGGCTAATCCTACAGTTGAACATCTTAGCCGTACATTTTCTGATCACTCCCCTTTGCTGGCATCCATGCCCTCTCAACCGAGGATTGGTTTTGCACCTTTTAGATTCCTCGACATGTGGACTACACATCCGGAGTTTCTTGAGCTGGTTAAGGGAATATGGTTGACGGATCTTGCTCTCCCCAGACCCATTGATAGAGTGGATGCCAAACTCAAATTGACCCGTCGCGCTATCATACAGTGGAACCGGATGGTATTTGGGAATGTGTTTAGCAGGATCCGCGCTCTAGAGGATGAAATGCAACAATGGGAAACTATTTTACTAGCAAGCTTTGCTAATGGGAATAATCATGGTTTCAATGTTGATGCCAACTGGGATACTAATGCTTGTTGCAATTTAAATCGCTGTCAGGTTGAGTACAGATTAGCTCTCAAACAAGAGGAGCTTTACTGGATTCAAAAATCCAGTGAAAAAGAATTTAAGGAGGGGGATGCCTGCACCAAGTATTTTTTCGCCTCTACCAAGTCTAAGCAAAAACAGAGGGCTATTAATCAGATTAATTTACCATGCGGTGGGACTATTTTGGACCCTGGTGAGATTCTTTTTAATGCCAGTGATTTCTTTGCCAATTTGTTGTCTTCCTAAGGTTCATGTACGGTGGATGCAGAGTTGTTGAATTGTATTATGAAACTGGTGAATTCTGGCCATTGTGAAATCTTGGTCAAACGTCCTACTCTGGAGGAAGTGAAAATGTTGTTTTTGACATTCCTAAGAATAGCGCCCCGAGTCCGGATGGATTTACTGCTGAATTTTTTCAGTCTTGTTGGGAGATTCTGAGTAAGGATATTTGGGAGGCAACTATTCAATTTTTTGAGGGGGAGGCGTTGCCGACTTCTTTTTCGGAAAATTTTTTGGCTTTGATTCCTAAAACTGAGAATCCAGGTTCCTTTTCTGAATTTCGCCCTATCAGTTTATGTATCGTGATCTATAAGATTTTCAGTAAAATCCTTTGTACTAGATTGACAGATCTTTTGCCTGTACTTATCTCTCCGGAGCAGGGGGCATTTGTTAAAGGTAGGTTTATTGACGAGAATATTGGCCTTGCATAGGAATTGATTAGGGACATTAATCGGAAAGTTTTCGGCAGTAATGTGGTTTTGAAAATTGACATGGAGAAAGCCTATGACAGAATGGAATGAAATTTCTTGTTGGCGGTGCTTACAAAATTTGGTTTTAATGGTAGATTTCGTCATATCATTTCCAACTATATTGCTTCCTGCTGCTTTTCAGTTATGCTTCAAGGTGCATACAAAGGGTTTTTTCGTTCTACCAGGGGTTTAAGGCAAGGCGATCCTCTGTCACCATTCTTATTTATTATTGCCTCTGAAGTGCTGAGTAGGGGTTTGAAAGAGGCTTTTGATAGTGGTAAAATTGGTTACTTTTATACTCCCAGGGCATGCAGTCCGATCTCCCATTTATAGTCATTGCAACTACGTAAATGTTTACCCGCTCAAAAAATCAAAATTTAAGCAACATTTATATCAAATGTTGCATTCTTCTACAACCATCCATGGGATTGAAGTTATAGGTAACTACTATGGCTGGGAATTGAAAAGCCCAAAAATACCTTCAAACAAGTTGAATTCCTCATCAATTTGAAGGAGTTTAAAAGCACTTCAAGCACACCAACCTTCTTCCTTTGCTTTGCGATAATATATATCCTTAAAAATTAAAAAAAGACAATCAACAAAAAATAATATTAATAAAAATGAAAAAAAGAAAATAGCGAAACTCACCCTCTTATCTCTAGAAGCTCTTCCTATGTTTCACTACAGGAATCCTGTATGAATTGTGGTAATAATGCCTCTGAGAAATGTAGGTCTGTACAGATAATCAATTGAATATTTTAGTAGAACTCATTTAACCATTTGAGAAAGTCACCAGAATTTGTTCTCTTTATGAACTTAAACCCTAGAGAGACAGAGAGAGACCATAATATAAAATGGCAGTCACACACTCATACTGTCTCAAGAAATTAATGTACGGAAGAAACTAATGTGTTTGGTTGCACGAGCCATAGCATCCGAGATGGGAATTGAAACAAATTATGTGAAGCTACAAATTTCACAGGTCCACAGGTCCAGTATTCTGTTTTTGGGTGGCACATTGCTTGACACCAATTCAGTTAAAATGTATAACAGATCCGTAACTGTCAGAGAGAGCATTATATCAACCATCAACCATCAACCATGCATGAAGAGAAGAGAACATAACAGAACAACAGTTGTTAAGAAAGGCAGTAAAGATCAATGGAAATATACAGTGAGAAAAGAGGCAGAGAGCCAAACCAAAGAGTGAGAAGAGAGACAGAGAGACTCACCACAATCACTTCTTCGTCTTCTTCCTCCTTCGTTTCTCCCCCCTCCTCTGAAACCGCAACAATTGTGTGTGGGATCTGAAAGAGAAAATGGGGTTAGGCTGTGTTAGGTTTGTAATTTGGGGCTAAAACTCAGCCATTGGATTTTATTAAGATCTTTCAAATAATTAGATATGTTAGTTGCACCACATCTGCATCTTATTGCCACCACGCCGAGCCTTGACCCAGCCTATAACGACGGTTAACACAATCGCAAATAACCACAACCGTCATTAAATAATACTATTGTGCGACGGTTGAAAAACCGTCGGTGAATAAAGTACTTAGCGGCGGTTTTTCAAGACCGTCGCTAAATACCCGCCGCTAAATTACTCTTTTCTTGTAGTGAATGGGTATCATGGTCTCATATTTGTTTCCCACAGAATGAAGAAGGTCTGGGTGTGAGAGACTTATTGGTGGTGATGAGGGTTTTTCGCCTCAAGGCACTTTGGCGCCTTCTTACTTCGAACTCCCTTTGAGTTATTTTCATGAGAAGCAAATACTGGGTAAACGGGGTGGCCTTGAATGGTCAGTTGGTGAAAATTGGGTCATCGCCTTTTTTCAAAGAAATTATGCTTGGCAAATCATTTATTCTGAGCAATTCGCTTTGGCGCGTTGGTAAGGGAAATATTAGTTTCTTTGAGGAAAATTGGAATACGGTGGCATCCTTCAGAAGATCGGAGGCAATGGTTGATCAAGGTGTGTGGCCTTCGGTACACAAGGTGATTTCATCCAATTTTGAATTGGTAAACCCAGAGCTCCGCCATCTAGCAAGGGGAAATTTTGCTGATAGATTATATGGCGAAGAAGATGGAGAAGATGAATGTATATGGGTTCCGAATCAAAATGGGATTTTTTCCCTTCAGTCAGCTTATGAAATAATACGCCGACAAGGGACGGTAAATGACCTCTATCGAATGATTTGGCATGACATTCTTCCTTCTAGAATTTTAGTTTTAGTGTGGAAACTACTCCGTAGAGGGGTACTAGTGGATGGGGAGTTGTACAGATGCGGTTTTAGTCTGGCTTCTAAATGTAGATGTTGCAACACGCCACAGCGAGAATCTCTAAATCATTTGTTTTTGGATGGTGAACTGGCGATGCGGGTTTGGCATCATTTTGAGTTGATTTTTGATGTGCATATCAGAAAATCGGCAGAAATATCCACGACACTTGTCATTTGGTTTGGGCGAGCCAAAATGAGCACACAAACAGGTGTTTTATCCTTTCTCACTCCCATGTTCATTTTATGGGAAATATGGAAACAATGGTGCAAATGTGTCTATGAAAATGCTGCCCCTAATCCTGCTTTTGTGATTTTGAATATTCGGCGTAATCTACACTTAGCAAACAATTTTATAACTCCTAAGCAAGTCAGCTGGCAAAAGGATCCATTATGCGCTTTGGGGATACAAGAGATTCCAGTTTTGAGAAAGGAAAGTAGATTTGTTTTCTGGCATCCCCC
The DNA here is from genome assembly GCA_003290165.1 of Berberis thunbergii. Classification (NCBI taxonomy): domain Eukaryota; kingdom Viridiplantae; phylum Streptophyta; class Magnoliopsida; order Ranunculales; family Berberidaceae; genus Berberis; species Berberis thunbergii. Next base: position 3,765 of record QNQO01002538.1, on the reverse strand, counting down.
TCCGCCAGATTTTGTCGCTCTCAATGTGGATGGGTCCTCCCGTAAGCACATGGTTATGGGAGGTGTGATCATTAGAGACTCTCGGGGTGTTTGTGTTGTGGGAAAGCAAAAAAAATTTGGTGCAAGCTCAAATAATAAAGCGGAAATTCTGGCTCTAGCTGAAGGACTCCGCCTTTGTCTCTCATTGGATTTTAAACAAGTGGTTGTTCAGACGGATTCGACAATTATTTGTGGATGGTTTAAGGGCAATTTCAAGATACCATGGCATTTGGAGAATATTTTGAAAGAAATCCAATTTTTGGCGGCACAAATGACTTTAGATTGTTCCCACATTTATAGAGAAGCCAACGCGGTGGCGGATGCTTTAGCAGATAGAACACAACGAGATCATAGGATTATTTCTTTCACTGCGAATGATCTTCCTAAGAGAGTGGCAGGATTATCAGTGCTTGACCGATAGCATACGACATACATACGTCACGGGGAAGGGTAGACACAGCGAGAACGGGCATTGTTCGGTTCTGGAACCGAGCGGTGGCAGGGTACTCTGCTGTAAAATAGAGTACTCCCTGTTTTTCAGAGTACGGAGATGTTCTGGACTGGATTGGTTGCTGCGGAAGGACTGCTGCAGACTGGTTTTCGGTCTGGACTGTTGGTAACTCTGTGGCGCGTTGGAGGCTGCTGGTTGCAGTTGCGTGGCCTGCTGAGATGTTGCGTTGCAGTGGCCTGCCTGCTTGGGGATGGCGTGAAGTGCTGAATTTTGAGATGTATATTTTGCTTTGTGGTTTTGCTTGCAGGTTATGGCGAGGGCAAGACAACGTGGTTTTGCAGGCTTCTGTTTTAGCATTCTGAACAGAGTGCTCTGCTTTCTGTTGGACAGAGTGCTCGCTGCTGATGCTTTGGAAACTTATGTCGAGTTTGCATTTGCAATTTGCAAGCTTTTGCAATCTACGATCTGGATATGTGTGGAAGTGATTTTTGGACAGACTCTGCGGTTTGGATATGTGTGGAAATGGCTCTTGCAATCTGCGGTTTGGATGGCTAGATCAATGACCAAGATTGTGGAGAACGTTTCTGGTGTGGTGCGGGAATTATCTATGCTGATTGGTGGCGATATGCTTGCTGAAAATGCTAGGAGTGTGGCTGGAAAATGTGCTGGTTCTAGGAGATATATTGATGCATCGCAGTTGGAGTTTGCTAGATATGGTTGCTAGTGGCATGCCAGGTGCAGGTTGGCAAGGTGTCATATTGCAAGTTGCAATTTTGCAGTTGGTAAGGTTGCTATGATTTCAAACTGCAAATTTGTTATGCAGGGTTTTTATGCAAGTGGATATGCTGTAAGATGCAGGGGAGTTACAAATGACATTTTGACATTGCAAGATTCTTGCAAGTTGCAAGTTGCAAGTTGTTATATTACTAGTTGCAACTTCAAGATGCAAGTTTTTATGCAAGGTTGCTATGTAAGTGGCTGTAGGGTCCTAGTCTGATCCTTGATTGCATTGCGTAGAACTTAACATTTGTATGTTGGCCAAGTTCATGATTAGGTCATTTAAGGTCTAAAATTTCCATGGTTTAGGCCTTATCCTAATCTCTCTTTGGTTTGACCTTATTAGGTAGTATCCTTGGGGCGTTAGGCCTAGAATTCAATTTTCCTCGTATTTTGTACTAGGAATATGTTTTTTTTCGGGTAAAGTCGTAATGTACCCCCGACAAGTGTACAAGTTTTTTTTCGAATAATAAAGGTCTGACATCCCATAGTTGCCCCTCCCCACTGGAGGTTTATTTAAAAAAAAAAAAGAATATGGGTAAGATGCAGGGACGACTTATACCGTATCAAATAAACTGTAGCTAAAAGAATTACTAAGCCTTCTCTTTCAAAAAAACTGTTACAAAGAACATTTCCCCTCGATGAGCCTCATTTGCTTAAGTCACGCAGTGAAGTAACAACCACCATTATATAAGGTAAAGAGAACATTCGACAAATATATGCAATTTTAACATTCGACAAATGTTAGCCTTGTTTATGAATTACTAAACCTTATCGCTCACCTGAAGAAGAAGACGCACGCATGAGATGTCGGGGTTGGAGTGGGTGGAGGCTATAGAGAGTAGAGAATAAGGGACAGATACACTACAAAAAATAGGCTATTTAGTGGCAGTTATTTAGGGACGTTTTGAAGAAAACGCCGCTAAATACTTTATCCTACGATGGTTGCTCACCTCTTGCAATATCCGAATCGGATAGCCGCAAAGCCGGACTTCTTTCTTTCCTAAAGGTTGTGGAATCCGTCGGCTTATAGTCAAGGTCATTTTCATCGCCTTCCCAAGAACCTGCGCAAAGGAATGCCTAGAAGATCCATCATCCTCCTTGCCAGCCGCAGGGGCAGCCCCCTTGGCTGGCTGTGTCGCCGCCATGAAGAAACCTATCCGCCTCCACTATCGGACTAGATCTCCTCCCTGGATGGAGTGACAGCAGAGAGTGAAAGAAGCCAGCCCGACAACCAGCTAGCCCTTGATTGCTATGAAACCAGGTATCAACTCGACGTCCAGGAGCGATCAGTTTAGCAACTCGACGTCCAGGAATTGATACGTCCAGGATCGACAAGGAAAACAGTCCAGGAGCGACCAGGAAACAACTCGATCTAGCAACTCGCCGTCCAGGGAATCAGCAACCCGTCCAGGAATCCTAGTTTCATTCATTCACGACTTTTGCCTTATTGTTGAATTATCATGTAGAGTACAACTGATACTTTTATTCACGACTTTTGCCTTATTGTTAGTCTGGTCTATTCTAATTTTGGAAATTACTAAACCCATACCTTCCCTGCCCTGTTGCTATCCCTACTTTGGTATGAGGTTTTCATTTACACTTTGTAAGATTGAGCTTGTTAGTCTGGTCTAGTCTAAATTTGCATTGCCTTTTTTCCAAGGGCAAATACATCTAGAACCACTGCGATTGAGGTCATGAACCTTGAATGGGCTGGGCCTCCAAATAGTATATACTCGGACATTGTCCCTACAATAGGTACTTATATTACTATAGTACACAAAGTTTTTTTTTAATGGGTGAGAAGGGTTTTTATTGGATAACACAACCATTAACGACATGGTTTGGTTAACTACATTCATAACATATTTAGCAACATGAGTGTGTTCACAATTGAGAGAGTGGGGCTTTGACTAAAAAAAATGACTATTTTGGGCTACGAGTAATGTTACTGTTGCGCTCTAGGATGATGTAGCGTGATCTTGAAGTTATAAAAACTTCCTCTAATCATGTCACACCACCCCGGCTGCAGAAATTTTCCTTACATGATATGGGGGTGGAGGAGTGTTTGTATATTTTCTTTGTAACGAGGTCACATTATTCTTCCCATGACGCTAAAATGACAATCAAGAAGATTCGCAGTTGATCGCTACTCGTACTAAGTTTGTTAATCGAAAGGCGTTAATATATTTTGGGAAGGCAATTTTGTCGCAACGCAAAAACTAGATCTTTGTTGCTACGGAAAAATTAGATCTTTGTCGCAACGCAAAATTCTACTAACGGAAAGTTCATTCGTAAGAGTATTTAGTAAAAGTTGTCGATGTTTCAACCTAGGACTAAATCACAAAGGATTTCATTTTTACTTCTTTTATGTGCTTTATTATTAGCTTGTTATGGTAAAAAGAATTAGCTTAAATTATATGGGAAAAAGAGTTCATGACAGATTATACTAAGGCCCGATGGAAACAATTTCCTAAGTGTACTAATGCCATCCTCGA
>QNQO01002537.1:0-128676 GCA_003290165.1 Berberis thunbergii | reverse complement strand
TAGTAAAAAATAGGCATCAACTTTTTTGACACCATCAATTCCCTCTTTTGACACACCACTCCTCCTTTCTATCTAACACCATTTTTGGTCTAACACCACCACTTTTTGACACCACCTATATAAACCCAAATTTCAAATTTTTCTCTCCATCTCACCCTCTCAAGAAAAAGACCAACACCGCACCGCACCGTCGCACCTCGCTCCTCTTCTTCTTAGGAATAACAACAAGAATGGAGCAGCAACAGCCACCCTGCCCGCCGGACGTCCCTGCCTTCTCTATCTTCCCTTCTTTTCTGTTTTTTTCCCGTGGAGGCCTGTGGGCAACAAATTTGGCCCTCACACAGGCATCTACGAGTGAGAACCCATCCCAGAGAGTCCTCCGCGAGGATGGATTAGAAATGGATGAATTCTCATTCCTGATTTAGCTATTTCAATGTATCATTCATAAAAATCACTAGTGTGGGTCCTAATGATCCAATTAATTGCATTTTCATGGAACAGAGGCATTCATCATTTTCATCTATTTGTAGACTAAGTGTTAGAGTGATAAGGTTCGGCGATCATTGTCTGCAAAAGGATAATGATCCCTAGCAAGCCGTTTTCACCAGGCTACATTAGCATTGACTAAGCTACCACTTTCTAATCCATTGTCATCCGCTTTTGGCGAACTAGGTGTTAGAGCAGACCAGAAGCTATTGTAATCAGTCAGGGTTGACTGAGCTTTGGCCATGATAAGATTTCGGGACCGCAAGTCTGACTTGGGTGTTCTGACTTACTTAATTTGCCTAGAGGTCGACTCCAGAGCTGGATCGATGATCAAACTAATAATATATTGACCAACTTTTATGAACAACAACGGAATAATAATAGGGCAGATGCCTTGGATTTATTAACAGTACTTTTGGGCACACTTCTTATTTCATGGGCACACGAGGCCTTCGCTGTTTGTGTCTTGCATGTGCTGTGTCGGATCCGACGTGGCATAAGTTTGGGTCCATTAGTTGGCAAGGCCCAAGTGGAAAAATTTTTGTAGATCGGCGTGTCATTATGACACATATTGCGAGACAATTTTGTATCAATTACACACCCACTAATGGGGCTGCATGCAAGGCCATTAGTTCGATGAATCACTACAACACAAATGGTGATGATGATACACATGACAATAGCGTTTTCTATAAAGTGCTATGAAGGTTGTTCTCTGATATACACGTAATTATTACAAATTATAACCCTTAATTTATATATGTTAGTGCTTCAATTAATATATTTATCTAATTATTTCAATTTTTATGTTTTTGTAGGAATCTGCGCGCGGAAACGATAAAAGCATTAAGGCGACAAATTTGAGAAGATGATTAATTTGTCGATTCTAGCGTGGTACAAAAGAGTGGTTCACACATCTAAGCGTAACCCGAATAAACATGGTCCACTTACTTAACCAAGTCCAAGCCAAGCCCAGAAAGCTAGAATCCTAAGCCAGCCTAACAAGGAAATAGGGAAACCCTATTTAGGTTTCTCTCTTGCCTTCTCTTGGAAACTACTCTCTCTTCCACGTTTTCTGCTCTCCTTATCTTTTCCAGCCACCATCACCACCTCCACCGAGGCAGAGCCCTGTGTCTCTCGCCACTGACCAACCACCTCCACCGTCACTACACCGTGTCACGCCCCTGTTACACAGTACAAACACCAACCCACCTCGCCACCGTCCTCTGTCCAGAACACAGCCGCCACCACCATCTCTCGCTCTCTCTCTCATAGCCCCCACCCGAGCACCACTACCACCACGCGCGCACAACACGCCGCGAAACAGGGCACCTCCCTTTCTCGCCCTCGTTCCGCTTTCTCTCTTCTCCACGGTCTCTCCTTCCTCCACTCCTCTCTCTCTCTCGACCACCGCCGAAACATACCACGCAACCACCACCACAACAGCGACAGAATCGACACCACCTGCGAAACAGGGAGTTCGCTCCCTGTTCCTCGTCCCCTTTCACGGTTTTTGTTGTATCTCTGTTCCCTCACCCTCTCTTTGTTCTTGCAGGTACAACAGCCGATTGGGAGGAGAGGAAGCTCGCGAGGAGCGGAGAACAGCGGCGGGATTGGTCGCGTCGCGCTGGAGAACGAACCAGCGGCAGAGCAAATTTCGAGCGGAAATTTGTTTGTTTGTTTTGAAAAACGGTTGTGGCTATTGACGCCCCGAGAATCTGTAAGAGCCACCACAGTGCAAATTTAGCTGCTTTTCTCGGGATTCGTGCGCGTACAGGAAGTGATGGGTTCCCCCTCCACTGATGCTGTGACCACCACCACCATGAGTCACTAAACTCCACGCAAGGTGAAGAGGTGAACTCCTAGATGTAATGTACTAAATTAGCATTTGATTCGCTTTAAGTTTTCACGATGAATAATGATGTTTAATGATTATCACTTTTATTTAATATAGAAAATTTATGTTATTTCAGTGAGAAGGATTTCATAGATTTCTTTGTAGATTATTTTTATTCCGGTGATTATCTTTTCTTCTCCATATAAGCTTAGTTACGCTTTTCTTATGTGTGGAATGTTTAAGAATTAATTGATTCCGGTAGGTTAGTTATATGTGATCGTCATTTATTACGGTATTGTCTCCGGATATATCGTAAGTTTAGGATATCACAAATGACAAACCTTTGTGCTTTTCTTAGAAGAAGTGAAATCTTAAATTCATTTATATTAGGATACATTAATGATTAAAAGATTATTTTTCCGATTACGTCGTTTGGGATGTGAAACACGTAGTTGAGTCATCATAGCGAATCAATACTAATTGGCGTGTGAAGTCTAGGAGGGATTCTTGGAACCTTGTGATTTTTCCAAACTTAATTTTCATTAAATTAAATTAAATTTCGTATTTTAAATTTGTTAGAATTTATTAACTTTAGTTTCGCATAGTTTGTTTTCCTTAACCTTATTTTGTAGATCGTTTTCCTCGTGGGATCGACACCCCATTCTTTACTGCAATTGACCGCGTGTATTGTTTGGGCGTAATCAAATTTTGGCGCCGTTGCCGGGGAACAAGCGTCATTCTACAAGGAAGGTTTCGGGTATTATCTTTCTTGCTCATTTTTCATTTTATTTTATTTTATTCTATTTTTTTAGGTTTTAGGTCCAGTTTAATTTTTTTTTATCTTTATCTTTATTTATTTTATTTTATTTCTAAAAAAAAATAAAACATTGGGAACGTGAGTTGGAATAGGACCACTTAGGGAGACTAATTAGGGTCCCAAATTTAGTTAACCCACAAATTCACATTGAGACCGAATTAAATCCTACTTCTAACACCATGAGTAATCACGAAGATGAACATGTTCGGTCGCTAAAGGACTATCTCCACCCCACGCGCACTGCTACCATCATGTATCACGTTTGCACCAAGTACACCAAAGCTAGATTTTAAGTCGGGTATGATACAATTGTTACCCACTTTTCATGGCCTAGAGAGTGAAAATCCCTATGTTCACATTAGGGAATTCGAGGAAGTTGTGGCCACCTTTCACAACAAAATTGAGGCTGTAGACTCGGTTAGACTAAGGTTCTTTCCTTTTTCCCTTAAGGAAAAAGCGAAGAGTTGGCTATACTCTTTGCGACCAAGGTCTATAGGTTCGTGGGAGGAGATGACCCAAGCATTTTTTAATAAATACTTTCCTCACCACAAAACCAATGGTCTAAAGAGACAGATTTCTACCTTCACCCAAAAGAATAGCGAGACACTATATCAAGTATGGGAAAGGTTCAAGGATCTCTTGAATACATGCCCTCACCATGGGTATGAGAGTTGGCGCTTAGTCAGTTATTTTTATGAGGGGCTCACCAGTAGAGAACGTCAGTTCGTTGAGATGATGTGTAATGGAATTTTTTGCAAAAGGACCCTGACGAGGCCATTGAGTACCTGAATGACTTAGCTGAAAAGGCCCACACTTGGACTGGTCCAAGTGCTACTGAGAGCACAGATAGAACACGCCCAGCTGGAGTTTACCAACTTCGGGAAGAGGATAGCCTTAGAGCCCAACTTGATAGAGTAACTAGGGAGTTAGAAGCACTTAAGACCAAGGATGGTAAGCCCGCACACACTGTTGCCAGAATTGAGCTACAGGACGCCTGTTTTATATGCGGGGGAGTTGAACACTTAGCACATGATTGCCCGACCTTCACTGAGATGAGAGGGGTTTATGAGGAACAATGTAACGCCTTAGGGATGTACAAGAAGCCTTATTCACCATTCTCTAACACTTACAATTCTGGCTGGAGAGATCACCCTAACTTTAGTTGGATGGTCTGAGGCAGACCAACCTACACACTCACAGGCACAACCACTTAGGTCATACCCTGCACCTCCATACAATGCACAATCTAACAGAAGTTCCTTATCATACACATTGCATGCATTTATAGAGGCACAAGGTAAAACTAATCAAAAATTTGAAGGTTGCATTGACACAGTTGGCAGAGGAGAACAAGGAGATAAAAAGCCAAAATAACCAAGCTGACAAGTTCATTAACAGTACAAGCTCGGGGCCAATTTCCGTCACAGCCTCAAGCAAATCCGAAGGGACAACTTATGGCACAAACTCTACTTCAGACTCTCAGAATGTCAAAGAGGTAATGCATCCACTACTCGGAGTGGTAAGAACTTAGATGGGTCAAGCTCGTCCACGACTATGGCACTCCCTAGTGCAAAAAGGAGAACATCTCTAAGGATGAGCCCAACAAGAACATTCCAGTTTCAGTTCCTTTTCCTCAAGCACTACGATCTACTGGAACGAAATCAGAATGCATGGTGAGATTCTAAACATTGAAACAGGTTAAAATTAACTTACATTTGGGAGGAGAGGAAGCTCGCGAGGAGCGGAGAACAGCGGCGGGATTGGTTGCGTCGCTGCTGGAGAAGACGAAAGCAGCGGCAGAGCAAATTTCGCGCAGGAAATTCTAATTGTTTGTTTTTGAAAAACGGTTGTGGCTATTGCCCGAGAATCTGTAAGAGCCACCACAGTGCAAAATTTAGCTATTTTCTAGGGATTCGTGCGCATACAGGAAGTGATGGGTTCCCCCCTCCACTGATGTTGTGACCACACCACCATGAGTCACTAAACCCCACGCAAGGTGAAGAGGTGAACTCCTAATGTAACGCACTAAATTAGCATTTGATTCGCTTTAAGTTTTCACGATGAATAATGATGTTTAATGATTATCACTTTTATTTAATATAGAAATTTATGTTATTTCAGTGAGAAGGATTTCATAGATTTCTTTGTAGATTATTTTTATTCCGGTGATTATCTTTTCTTCTCCATATAAGCTTAGTCACGCTTTCTTATGTGGAATGTTTAAGAATTAATTTGATTCCGGTAGGTTAGTTATATGTGATCGTCATTTATTACGGTATGTCTCCGGATATATCGTAAGTTTAGGATATCACATATGACAAACCTTTGTGCTTTTCTTAGAAGAAGTGAAATCTTAAATTTCATTTATATTAGGATACATTAATGATTAAAAGATTATTTTTCCGATTACGTCGTTTGGGATGTGAAACACGTAGTTGAGTCATCATAGCGAATCAATACTAATTGGCGTGTGAAGTCTAGGAGGGATTCTTGGAACCTTGTGATTTTCCAAACTTAATTTTCATTAAATTAAATTAAATTTCGTATTTTAAATTGTTAGAATTTATTAACTTTAGTTTCACATAGTTTGTTTTCCTTAACCTTATTTTGTAGATCGTTTTTCCTCGTGGGATCGACACCCCATTCTTTACTGCAATTGACCGCGTGTATTGTTTGGGCGTAATCATTCTCCCTCCCCGTTTCAGGTATCCTCATTCTCAACACAATCACTAACTCTTGCTTTGCTTTCACCGCAAACCTTAACAAATTATTTATTTATTTTTATTTTTTTGTATCAGTTTTTGAAGTAATGGATGTTATGGATTGGTAGATTGAAGGCTTTGAAGGATCAATTTTTTCAGATATGTAATTGTCACTGTTTTTAGGGGAGAGGAATTGTAATTTTTTCTTTTTCCTCTTTGATTTCCTTATGAATTGCATTTTTGATGTTTGAGGCATTTTTGTTGTTTTTTTAATCTTTAGAAAACGAGTTACTTTGAGTTGGGGATTTACATAGTTACCAAAGACTGCATTCCTAATTAGCTTGGATGCATTTTGCTTCGGTTGGAAGATGATGGGAACTTTTATAAAGTCTGATAGGCAGAGAATGCTATGGGGAATGTTATGAATTATAATTTGGCATGATAATACTCAATAGTTGTGCCCTTTAATTTATTGATAATATTTTAGACTTTTTAAATTCAGTACAAGTACCTGCAGAAATGCTTTTTAGATTGATCTTTGGTGTATTGATGCAATACATGATGGAATTATAAACTCTAGATGTCTAAATTAAACAGTAATGTAATATTTCTATGGTATAGGTTGAATTCTTTTGTTCTAAATGGCATGGCATTGTAGTGAGAGTTTTTTTTTTTTGGAATAGATTGTTCATATATTCTTTTCCTTGTGTTTTACAGTATTGTATCTATATCTACTTGATTTGTTCAGCTTGAATGTTGGAAGATGTGAGAATAGTTTCATTCTATATCTTGGGCATCATGAGAGGTTAGAGGATGGGAGGAATCCTTCATATCTTTTCCATGATTTTAATGCTTTTTGATAGTGGCCATGATTATCTGTTTTTCCATTTCTTGATTAATTAAGGCTTCTTTTATTGTAAGATACGTTGGCACATATAAGTTGTAGGTGTTGTTGATAAACTAGATGATGTATTAACTAATGTGGTACAATGACATTGTTTTGGCTCAAATGATTCTTGGTGACTATTGTCACTTTCATTTGGAAAGAGAATTATGTGTAATTCCTTCCTCCTTATTTGAGATATTATAGACTGATTTAGGAAAGGGGGTGCTATTAAGTGCATTTTGCAAATTTTATCTGTATAAAGAGATGTGTGCCTTGGAAGTTTGACTTTTCTTATTTTGATGAGGTTAGTATGCGTGATATATGACTGTGTTTTATGAGAATGTTTAACGATTCCTTGTTCCTATTTTTGTCATTGTTCCTTTTTTTCTTATATCTTGTTAGTATGAGCAAATTATGTGCTAGTTTCTTTCGATTGTAAAACAAGAAGTGTCCTGATTTCCTACTGTTGGTTTATGTTAAATTCAAAATAGTAATGAAGTTCAAAATAGTATCCATTTTTTATTGTGCCACTTTTAAGTGTTAAGTGCTTATATATTTCACGTGTAATGGGACTCAAATAGGTAATGTGTTCTACTCGTTTCTGTTGTTTACATTTTTTTTTCTCACTTGCACTAATACTTTGTCAGTTTTAATGACTTTAATCCTGTCATAGGCTCGTGATCTGTTTTTTAGGCTTGTTTTTCTTTCTTTGACAGAAAAGTGGAGAAGTTGGGTTTTTGGAAGTTGAATGTTATAAAATTGATCCAAAAAGCAAGAAAGTGTACTGTCGTTCTACACAACAAGCAAGTTTAGGAGGGAAGAAGAGTTCATTGTTGACTATGACTATTGGTGATAGCCATGGGAGCTTGTTCGAATACATTCAGCACTCTGGTGTCGATGAGAATTGCCATTTCCTGAAGGTAAGCTACCCTTGCTTGCAATTCTGCATATTCTCTAAAAGAGTTGAAGCTTCTTATAGCACTTAGTTTTTCAGCTAATGAAAAGGGATATCCAAGTTGGTTCAAGTGAAACTAAAACTAATACCACTGTACCACATGACTATTAGGGTTTTTTGTCTGTCTTAAAGAGCATATTTTTTTAAGTGCTTAGAAGCTTACTTCTAACTCATTAGCTTTGTTATATCTCATTGCTGATAACAAAATAGTCTCTGTGCTTTAACAATATGAAGGATATCCTACCTAGATATTCTTCATGACATAGTAACTGAAGAATTTATTATTTATGCATGAATACTTACATGAACTTTTCCATATGTACGTTTCCGTATGGACCATTGGCTTGAAGTTGGTAACTATTTTTTTTGTTGGGTTAAGTCTGATAGTTCTGTTGTACATTCTCATAATCAGTGGATAGTTTAGATTCTAGGCTTACATTCTCTAATCAGTGCCTATTAGTTGATAGTTGACAGCCTATTAATTTATATGTACAATCAGTAAAACCTTCTCTAATCCATTGAATGTTAATAGTTAGATTTTAGGTTCTCATAATCCAAATGTATGGCCTAGTTGGGCATCATCTTTTTGGTTGTCAGACAGAGTTTTAGCAATTAAAGTAGAGAAGAATTCAGAAAGACGTGTGTAAAAAGCAAAGACAACAATTAAAATCTGGGGATGTAAGCTGGATGGCTATATTTTTTTTTAATAAACTCGGCCTGCATGTATGATCATCACCTAGTTGAAACTTTCTATCTGGCCATCCTGACTGTGGGTGGTAATTAACTGGTGATAATGTTGAGTTCGGACCCAAGGAGTTTGAAAAGTTCTGACCAAATTTGCTTGCAAAAATAATTGGATGTTATCAACATCCATGTAGGATGTTTTCTTGGAACATAGAAAGGCCTTTTAAGCTCATTAACAAGTCCTTGTTTTTGGCGTAATCTAAATTAGACCATTGAATGATTTTGCATTTGAATCCGATAAGTATCTTGAACATGCTCATTGAATCCAATGATTTTGAACAAATTATGAAGTTTGTTTAGATCCATTAGTAGTGTTAAGCTAGTATAAGGTGCTTATAAGTGTGCCATGTATGATTTCAATAAAACAGTGTTATGACGGTCAAGGTAGAGTTTTTGTACAGCAATAAAGCTGAAGAAATGCTCTTTTTTCTTCACCCATTGCTTTCTACTGATAAAATCCACTTTAATATACATAACCATATAATCTGTCTTTCAAATGGATTTGTGCGTGTAGTTGTCTTCTTCAATGCCCGAGTTTCTTTATAAAGAAAGCATGCTTACGATGTCATTTTCTTTCTTATCAGGTATCCAAGTGATGCAGATAAGCATCTGTTGGCTAGACAGACTGGTTTATCAAGGAATCAGGTTCTTCTCTCTTCTTTTCTTCTCATTCTATCAAAACTGTTTTTCTCATTCCATCTTTTTTTTGTTCCATCAAAACTGGCCAACAGCTAGTTTCAAAGTATCGCATGATTTAGGATTTCCTATATACTCTTGTGTTCGCCTTTTGCTTGAAAATGCTCAGAACTTTTCCTCTATTATTCATCCATGAAAAAATACAGAACATTTTATAATCTATAGTTTTATCTTGGATTTTTTTTCCACCTTCCTCCCATACATAAGAAGATACTCTTAAAGTATATATCGTCATGTTTTGCAAAACGGTGACTTTGATTTTTATGTTTAGTCAATGAAAAAGATTTTTATGTTGAAGCTTTTCAACTTCAGCTTCAATTTGAGTATGAAATTTGGGACTAAATCAACTAATGATCGGAGGCAGGTATTGAGGTATGCTTCAATTTTAGTATAAATGCAGCGCCGGAGTCAGGTATTGAGGTATGGTTTAATCTGATATTTTCGAGTTGTTGAAGCGAGGGATGAGTTGCATTGGATGTTGAATGAGGTAAGCCACCTTGTGAGTTCTTCTTTATATATTCATTGAATGATATAATGTCTATTGGACTCTAGCTACGAATGAAGTTGCATTTTACAATTTTATCATATAGGCTTTGACTATAAGATATTTTCTTCGTATAAACTAAATTGAATTGATATTTGACATTTAGAAAATGTGTTAGATTGACTTTGATTGATGTGCAGGGGAAAGTATAGATATGCTAAGATGATTTGTACTTACATGACCAAGATGATATATATATTTTAGGCATCTGGAAAGCTGCCATCATTCTCATAAGATCCAGTTTGATACATTGTAAGGCTATCTCAGATAAAGACTGATTCCTTTACCCCTTTCCATTGGGTTCTTATGAAGTATACTAAGTGGATTATTTTTATTTGTGTGTGCGGGTTTAGTTATTATGACCTTGTTATATCTAAATGGGTGAAGTGGACTTCTAGTCTCAATAGTCTCAACTCTGCAGCGTGAGCTTTTTCAATAACATGATTGTTTAACTATCTGTTTAGGATGGCAATTCTCTTGATTTATGCTTTTCAAGTCTTTTGATGTTTTTGGTTTTTTCCACTCATTTCTCTAGTTTATGAGAAATAATGGTCTTGTACAAGAGTGTTTCTTGCGCTTTTGGATTTAAAGTTTTCTGATGGTTGATCTCAAAAGCTAGTAATCAATAGTTGTTTATTTTTTTAGTATGTGGAATTACTAGAGCTTTCAGTCCTTTACTTCTTCTCTAAAGTATGTTCCTTTATTTATCATTGCAACAGATAAATGCGTGCAATGGTTTCTATTGCGACTAGGACAAGCCTACAAGCCCTATAGCCCTATAAGCCCTTCTTGTGGACTGAAAACTGGAATTTGCTAAGTGATATTCATGCTTTTTGATAAATGAGTTACTTACTGCTACTTCATTTTACTAAGTGATATTCATGCTTTTGGAATTTGCTTGCAGGTTTGATAAAATAATCACTGCTTTTGCTGATGAGAAGTTCCAAAGAGATGGTTTTGATGCCAAATTAGGCAATATGGTTGTAAAAGTAACTGATAAGGACATCCGTGCCAAAGAGAGAACAAATGGTGGACAAATTACTGAACATCCATATGGGAGGATCGTTTGGTCAACTGGTATTGGAACCCGTCCGGTGATATCAGAATTTATGAAGCAAATTGGCAGGTTGGTCATCCTGGACCTTTGAATTTCTCTGATATTTGTTCTTTGATTTGTTTTGGTTAGATTTCTTGTACATCAAGACTAATGTTTTTCCTATTATCTGGCTATAGATTGAGGATTTCTTCTTATAAGTGTACTGTTGATTTTTAGCTTCTATTCAGAAAATGTATTTTTTGATGCCATGCAGGCTAATAGACGTGTTTTGGCAACTGATGAATGCCTACATATTGATGGGTGTGACGGAATATAGGCACTAGGTGATTGTGCTACTAGTAATCAACGCATGGTCATGGTAAGTGTTTGCTGGCGTGATCGGCAATTCCTATCCCGCAATTGAAATTCTGCTAGCTTTTCTATGTTCTGTTTGCTTAGGTGTGTTATTTTACTAATTTGTTTTTTGGATTGTCCTTGTAGGAAGACATTGCAGTGATATTTAAGAAAGCAGACAAAGATAATTCGGGAACACTGAGTGTTAAAGAGCTCCAAGCTGTTGTGAAGGACATCTGTGAAAGATACCCTCAGTAGGAGCTCTAAGAATAACGGATGAAAAATATTGTTGGTCTTTTGAAGCAAGCTGAAGGAGATGAATACAAGGAATCCGCTGAACTGGATATTGAGAAGTTCAAGGTGGCACTGTCCCAAGTTGATTCACAAATGAAGAATCTTCATGCCACTACTCCATTCACACTTATGTTCTTGCAGTGAATTGGTTTTTCATCGCTGGTTTTGATTCATATTTATGGTTTAAGAATTTCGTTTTACTATGCAGCCCAACACTTATGCACATTGCTTATGTTTTGTTCTTCTATGAATTGGGCATGTTCGAGATCAGCAGCGTGTTACTGGTAATCATTTGTCTTAATTTTTTTTGTTTAAGTGACTGCTAGACGCTAAATCAAATGATGAGTCTCTTGTTACCATAGAGACATCTGAATTCCTGAATACAGTGACTTGCTCTGCTGAGTAGTTTCAATTGATGTTTTCTTGCATTGCAGTATTACTTGAAATCATCTTTTGGTGTCGACAAGAACCAATTTTCAAAAATTCTAATGCTCGTGGGAGTAGGTTCTATTTTTTCTCAGGTACTACTCTACCTAGTCTCATCCTTTTCTCCATCGATTTAAACAAATGTGAGCGTGACATAACTTTCTGTAGAAACTAGAGGATTTATGGGTCAATCATTTGAAAACAAAGTATGTTTAGTCTGGAAAATTCTCGGTCTGCCACCAAAGCATGTTTTCTTATTTAGTCATTCGTTAAAGTTCTCAATTTTAATTCATCCATGATCTGACTGAAGGTTGTTGAATTTAATGGATATGCTGTAATTGTGTGATGAAAAAATGATATAGTGTCTTCATGTGATAGAAACTAGGTCTGTATGTACGACTTGACTTTCAACAATATTCAATCACTTCCATCAAGAAGAAATGTTTAGTGGGAAGCTTATAGTAGAAGGGTAATAGGGGGCTGAAACATAAATAAGAAAATGGAAAATGACCAAAATGTAGCAACTAGGATTAAAACATCAATAAGAAAAGAGCCCGTCTAATTGTCGAGGGACGCAGCGAGGAAAACAGCGAGGGACCCCACAGGGGGGAGGGGGAGCAGTCCATTCCCCCCGGGATGCGTGCGTTGAAAATTCAAACACGCATCCCGAGGGGAATGGACGGCTCCCCCTCTCCCCTGTGGGTCCCGCTTTCCCGCTGCTTCCCTCGCCAGTTAGATTTTTTCATAAGAAAATGGAAAATGGTCTTCTAGAGAGTGTTCATTGTTCATTATGAATACCACTCACTGATTTAATTTATTATTTTTATATGCAGTAACATGTGTTCAATTCAACCCCATGGATGAAAATTTCTTTGTCAGTGGTTCAATTGATGGAAAAGTTCGAATGTGGACAATTCCTGATTGTCAAGTAGTTGATTGGACTAATGTAACGGAAATTGTTACTGCTGTATGTTATCGTACCGATGGCCAGGTCTGGTGATTCTCACTCATGTTATTGTTGAAATGATAATTGTTGCTTCATACATCAGTCATTTTATTTTAACTTTTTAATATAGGTTTTTCTTTTTCTTGATATGACTCGACTACTTGAAAATTTATTGTAAAATTTCCTTTCGCTTAATTTATGCAGGGAGGAGTAATTGTCTCCATGACTGGCAGTTGCTACTTCTTTGATGCATTGGGTAAGAATCGTTGTTTAAGAATACGTACCAATGGAGCTAGTTGCTACACTACTTGAATGAATTTTCACTGAATATCAAATGAGTAGATTTTTTCATGTTAAAGAATGCAAATGGGCACACACGTCTCACAACTATCGTCAATACCTGTAAGCCCTGCTAAGGCAAGTATCTCAATGATCAGCTTCGAACAGGGAAGACAACAACACTTTGCTTCCAACTAGGAAACAAATTTCAGAGTATATGTCACACATGGAGACTTCTACTTACAGACTACTCTCGAAACGGAAACTATCTCCTGCGTATCTATGAGCACAAGGCTAACAAGGAAACTCCCCTTCACAACACAACTCCTAATTAGAGAAGGATCTCCACGAAGATCTTCTTCCCTAATCTACGCCATCAATGGTCTGGTCGAACCAGGATTCCAACAATATAAATAAGACATGAGGTTCGTAAGCTAAGGTAGGCTATAAATTCCGTGTTTACACCTTCTTTAGACTTAGGTGGTGATAGTGAATCTTCCAAATAGAATTAATTCAAATAAACGAGCTAATGCCATCGCCACCTCTTGAAGTGCTAATGACCCAAATAGAATTAATTCAAAATCTTGACCGTCAACATCGATATCATTGTTGAGGAACCTTTCAGGTTGGAACTCATCCAGATTAGGCCAAATCAATGGATCTTTTTGAATCTTCCAAGTGTTAATCGTTAACCGCGTGCCTGCTGCAATGTTATAACCATCTACTACAGTCTTCTGTAGCCTCATGTGGAGATAACATAGGAGCTGCTGGGCATAAACACAAGGTTTCTTTGATTATGGAATTAAGGTAGGTTAGTGTCTTGATGTCTGATTCTTCTTGGACCTTCTTCAACACATGCAGATTGTTTAGCAACGATGAGATAGCCCACGTCTGGGTAACCATTGTGGTGTCACTTCCAGCCAATATTAATGACTGTGAAACAAGAAACTAGGATCTCATAGTGGATTGAGTGGTACATGTAAGGAAATACCTGCTAATGCAAATAATTTCAACACAAGTCCTAGACTTAGGTGGTGATAGTGAAAAGCTAAAAACGTTATGCAAGTAATAGCAAACAACAAGCAATATGTAGAAATAAAGATGACACCGAGATTTACTGTGGTTCGGCTTTGCCTACTTGATGCAGCGTGGAAACGAGAAAAAAAATGATGAAAAAAATTAAATGATAGGCTTAAATCCGTTGATTGGCTCACGAACAATTCGAAAACAGGGGTTTTACAATTCGTTGATTGGTGCACCAATAATCTGAAAAGTAGGAAAAAAAAACCACAATAATCTCCTCAGAAAAAATATACAAAGTTTATTAATTATCCTACTATATTGAGGAATAACTCTATTTATAGTGCTTAAATAACTTGAATAACAAACAACTTATTCCTAAAAAAAAAGTAAAATCAAAGACTAAAATAACAAGCAGTCTATTCGTAAAAGAAAAAGTAAAGCCTAATCCTAAAAAGAAACTAAAAAGACTCCTAATTAAATTGAAAAACTACAAATAAGTTATTTAGTAAATAACTTTGAGTGCAAATTAGAAACCCTAGAAACTCTTATTTAGTAAATAACTTTGAGAACAAATTAGGAACCCTAGAAACTCCTCTACATCATCCTCCCCGGGTGGAAGTGAATTCACCCTCGAATTCAAATCTTCAAAACAGCTAGAATCATCTGTATATGGAATGTGGTGCTTGACATTGAACACGTCATGGGTTTTGATGTGATTAAGAAGCTTGAGACGAGAAGCATTGGAATTGATTTTTTCAATGATCTCCAAAGGTCCAATCTTCCTAGCAGAAAACTTATTATACTCACCAACTGAAAAACGATTATTGGTCAAAACAACCCACACTAAATCGCCTTTCTCAAATTCCACCATATGTCGATTTTGATCAGCTATGGACTTATAATGAGCCGTAGACTCCAATAACTTTGCTTGTGTCTGTTGGTGAATTTGTTGCATATTATTCACTAAATCTTCTGCCTTCGTATGAACTCGCTTCATATCTGGAATAGGAGCTAGTTCTGCTGGACTCGTGGTTGATAACCGTACACAATAATAAATGGACTATTACCCGTACTCCGATTAACAGAACGATTGAAAGTGAATTCAGCTTGGAATAGTTGTCGATCCCACGTCTTCACGTTCTCTTCAACCAAACAACGCAACAGATTTCCAAGAGAACGATTAACTACCTCCGTTTGACTATCTGTCTGAGGATGATAAGCACTGTTGAAATCAAGTTTTGTACGCACTAACCTCCAAAGACATCGCAAGAAATGACCAAGAAACTTAGAATCCTGATCAGACACAATAGATAATGGAAGGCCATGTAAATGATAGACCTTCTGAAAATATATTTGGGCAACGTTAACAGCATCGGTGGTCTTCTTACAAGCAATGAAATGTGTCATCTTCGAAAATCTATCCACCACAATCATAATGGAATCTACTTCTCGCCGAGTACGAGGAAGCCCGACAACAAAGTCCATGCTCACATCAATCCAAGGCTTCTCAAGTATAGGAAGAGGCATATAAAGTCCAGCATTCGTTGAAGTACCCTTTGAAACTTAGCACACCCGATAATTCTGAACAAAACGCTCCACCTCTCGCTTCAAAGTAGGCCAATAAAATGTTCGAGAAATGAGTTGAAACGTCTTGTCCCTCCCCATGTGTCATTCATTATGCAATTCAGATACAATTTTGACTTGTAAGCTAGAGTCAGGAATACACAGAGATGTTCCTTTGATCAAGAAACCTTTATGTAATAGAAAATCTGATTGCTGGCCTACAATAATCCCATTCAATTTCTCACTGAAATATGCCACCGGCTTTCCCTCTCGACTCAAAACAGCTCCAGTGCCCACTTTGGAAGCATCACAATGCAACTCAAAAGGTTTAGTGAACCGTCTTCGGATGGTCTTCCATCTTCATCTCCAGTTTGTGAGCCATTTTTTCGGATACCACATTCTCGCAGCTGTCCGAGTCTATTACAAAATGACACACTTTTCCCGCCATTATGCAAGTGGTTTGAAAGATATTGTTCCTCAACCAACCATTGCCATTTGTTCCTTGTGGTGTAAAACAAGCTCATCGAACTACAAGTAATTGACCTTCGTCTCCTCCGACAACCTCCTTTTGCACAAAATTTGAATCAAATAGCGGTTCACCCTCATTCGAGTTGATGTAGAACTGCTCGTCCTCTCCCAGCTCTTCATTGTCTTTGAATTTTCTTTCACCCTCTTTGTTATGCACTCTGATCTGATCAAGCGTGGTATTTTCTCCATGGAACGGAAGGTCCTATGTACACAAACATGCAAGGCCTTAACTTATCAAACTACTTGCACAGGGACACTAACACTAGTTTACCATTTCCTGTTATTCTCTCCTTATTATACATGCATCTGTCCAAACCAGTGTGTGGGGCGAGTACTTCTCAAGGTGTTACCTTGGAAGTAATCAGACCTGCACATTGGTCATATCCACCTTTGTTTTTTATGCAATATCCGAAACCTCGAACTCAAATCTGAAGTAATAATGACATCCCAGGGAAAGCACATTTGCCTGACCTAGACGGATGAATTCGAAATGTTGACCCTTCACAATATGGCGGTGTCTAGAAATCTCTCTGCAGGTTGGAACTCAGCAAGGTTGTGCCAAATCAATGGGTCTTGGGCGTATGCCTGGTAGCACATGATACCCAGCTATGGTGCAGTCTTCCATGGCCTCACTCGGAGCTAACAGTGGATCGAGTGGTATAAACACATTTCCTCGAGTATAGATGGTAGATGCATTAGGTTCTTCAAGTCCAATTTGTACACCTGTCTATTGTATTTTATAAGCACTGTGAATCATTTGTTTTTTTTTTAATTTTTATATTTTGTGTGTGTACTTTTATTCATTTATTCTTTTTATTTTTGGACACATGAAATTGTATGTTTCCTTTTTGTCTTGAGTTTCAATAATCGTTTATGTTGTTATTATTATTATTTTGTTTTTGATTTTATGCTAGCTTGAACTCCTCCATTTTATGGTGGTTGGTACGTATCCAAAGCAATATGATCATTGCATGGATCCTAGCCTAAGTAGAAAGTTTATATGTTCTGTCCATGAAAGACAATTTGTTGTGAGTGGGTCACCAATGAGTATAGGGATTCCAAAATTCATATGGTAGTATAAATTATTTAATCCATAACAGAGTAAAATCAATATGGCATACACCAAGACTTGTACATGATCTTACAATGTGTTATTCTTATGCCTACTCCATATACATATGTGGAGATAGGCGTGGGGTGATAAATACTTCCATAAGCGTTGCCTTGGAAGTAACTATACCCGCAGTTTCGGTCATGTCTACCTTGCTTTTAGATGGGATAGAAAACTCAAATCCTTGTATGAGGCGTGCCAAGCCCTGCAGTGACACCACTTGAAGTCCTAATGATAACCCAGGGCAAGCACGTCTCCCTAACCCAAATGGAAACAATTCAAAATGCTGACCATTCACATCCACATCGTTGCTTAGGAATGTTTCAGGTTAGAACTCATTAGGCTTTAGGTCTTGAGTTTCAGTAATGATTGATTTTGATTTTATGCTACCTTGAACTGCTCCATTTTATGGTGGCTGGTACTTATCCAAAGCAATATGATCATTGCGTGGATCCTAGCCTAAGTAGAAAGTTTATATTTTCAGTCCTTGAAAAACAACTTCTTGTGAGTTAAGAGACCAATGAGTACAAGGATTCCCAAATTCACAAGCAATTATTTATTTACGATAGTTTCCACTTTTAATCCATAACGAGTAAGATCAATACGGCATACACCAAGACATGTACATGATCTTACAATGTGTTATTCTTCTGCCTACTCCACATATGTATGTGGAGAAAGGCGTGGGGTGATAAATACTTCCAGAGGCGTTGCCTTGGAAGTAACTAAACCTGCAGTTTCAGTCATGTCTACCTTGCTTCCAGAAGGGATCGAAAGCTCAAATCCATGTAGGAGGCGTGCCAAGCCTAGTGACACCACCTGAAGTCCTAATGATAACCCAGGGCAAGCACGTCTCCCTGACCCAAATGGGATTAATTCGAAATGTTGACCCTTCACATCCACATCGTTGTTTAGGAATCTTTCAGGTTGGAACTCATTAGGGTTGGGCCAAACCAATGGGTCTCTTTGAATCTTCCATGCATTCACGATTAGGCGTGTGCCTGCTGGAACATGATGACCCGCTATGGTGCAGTCTTCTGTGGCTTCATGTGGAGCTAACAGGGGAGCTGCCGGGTATAAACGCAATGTTTCTTTGATTATAGCTTGTAGGAATGTTAGGTTCTTGATGTCCGATTCCTCCACCTGTCTACCCTTTCCAACGTGGAATTCCAACTCGTCTTGGGCCTTCTTTAGAATATGTGAATTATTTAGCAGTGCCGATAAAGCCCAGGTCATCGTGACCATTGTTGTGTCACTTCCACCCAGTGGCGGATTTATGTATTGGATAAGGGGGGCAATTGACCCCCTTATAATTTTGAAAAAAGCTCATTAAGTTAATTGTATGTTTTATCTTGCCCCCCTTTAAAATTTTAGATTGCCCCTCTTTATATACAATCTTGGTTATTGACTCCAGGTTATTTTAAATCAAAGGGTGTTGTTTTCTATTTTTTAAACTTCACCTTCACCAATCTCAATCACAATCCCACTCCACCTCTTTTTCTTTTATTTAATCTCTCTCTCTCTTTCTAATTCTCATATATCCATCCACCATCTCTCTCTTTTTCTTTTTTTAATATCTCTCTATTTTAATTCCCACCATTAATTGAGTTGGAGACCGAAGGAAGGGAAATTATACATTTCAAGAATTTTTTTTTAAATTTCTATCTATTTAATCTCTTTATTTTAGATTAAACAATTATAAATTTTAGATTTCAAAAGTTGTTGTTTGTCTGCTTTGTCTGAGCTAGCCCAAAAGGAAAAAGTTCTCCATCCACTCTAGTCCAGAGAATAGACACTATTTAGGCTACTGCTGCTACTACTACTTGGACTTAGATTGTACTGTTATGCTTGCCTCAACGCCAAAAAGTTAGAAAGAAAGCAGAGCTATGCTTCTCGCCAACTCTCATCTTATACCACCATGCTTAATTTTGTTTTCTCCAATTAAAAAAGGTGAACTCTTCATTTGTTAACTATAGTTGAATTAATCATGTCATGTATATTTGTTTAGTTGAACAGTTGTATAGTAAAATAGTTGTGTACTATTTGCCCCCCTTTATCTGCAATCCTAGATCCGCCCCTGCTTCCACCTAAGATCATTATCTACAAAAATCAAGAACCAGAACTTAAAAAATTATCTAAACTCAAAATATGCTTATAATGTTGTAATTGGTACAAACCAACACTTACGAAACATGTAGCCTTATTGATGGTATCTGCATCATAATCAGAGTTGGAGAGTTTCGAGTCCTCAAGTATTGAAAACATCACATCCATGAAGTCCTGATCGCGGGTGGTTTCACTGGGCTGTCGCCTCCTTTTATGCTCGTCCAACCACCCCTGAACTATACCGTCAACTTCCCTAGCTACCTTCTTCATCTCTTTCTCATAACCCTGCAAGTCCAACCGCTCCAGAAATGGAAGAAAATCTGATACTACAAACAACCCCAAAAGCCTGAAAAAATCCCTCGCTGCCTTTTGACACCTCCTTGATTCATGTTCCGTAAAATCAGTATTTGCACCAAAGTATCTCTTCCCATTAACCAGCTTAAATGAAATATTAAGTGTCAGATCACCAAACCATTGTTTCATGTCTACTGAAACAAGGCCATGGGTTTTGGTTTTGCTGGCACATAATTCGTACAACTCTTTGACACTTGTAGATATTTCATCCTCCCAGACATGCTTGAGTGACTCGAGGCGACGGGTGGAGAGGAACTCAAACTGGACTGTTTTGCGTATTTCACGCCAGTAAGGCCCATACGGGCCAAATCCAAACATAGCGTAGTTGTAGGCCATGAGCTTAACTGCTATAGAGCTTGGGCGAGTTGCTAAGATCCTATCATTAGTGGTTGTTAATGTAAACAATCACAGACAGCTAATACAAACAGCATCACAGACAGAAACTGTTAGCTAGTTTGTTAGCTAGTCAATACTCTGTTAGCTAGTTTGTTAGCTAGTCAATACTCTGTTAGCTAGTTTGTTAAATAGTTTGTCAATCAGAAGGCTATATATATAAGTGCCTCTTCATGTACACTGATATAATACAATGATATAGAGAATTGTTCAGAATCATTTCTACTTCATATCATAACATGGTATCAGAGCAGTGAAAGAGTCATTTTTTTTCTCTGTTAGAAGTTAAACATGTTCTGTCTTCTTCAATCATCTTCATCATTGATGAGTTCAACCTTCCATAGCAATATCAATGGCAGATTCAACTTCATCTTCTAGTGCTACTTTCCTTGCAAATCCGAGAATGACAGGGTCCAAACCAGTTGTGTTTACGCATGTTCTATCTGTAAAACTTGATGAACACAACTATTTGTTGTGGAAGCAGCAAGTGTTGGCCACCATCAAAGGTCATAAACTTCAGAGATTCATTGAAAAGGATTCGTTTCCACCAAGGTTTCTATCTATTGAAGACCAGGAAAGTGGATCTGTTAACACAGAGTTCATCAACTGGGAACAACAAGATCAGTTGTTGTTTTCATGGCTTCTTTCTTCTATGTCTCAACCTTTACTCACAAGGTTAGTTGGCTGTAACACTTCTGAACAGGTTTGGCAAACTCTTGAAACATATTTCAATTCTCAAACCATAGCCAAAGTGTCTCAATTCCGAAATCAGTTGCAGAATTTCAAGAAAAGAGATCTTTCAATCAATGATTATCTACTAAAGTTAAAATCCATCATCGATCAATTAGCTTCTGTAGGGTATCCACTTTCGTCAAGAGATCATATCAATGCAATATTTGATGGATTACCACAAGCTTATGACACCTTTATAATATCAGTCAGTTCCAGATCTGATGTCTATAGTGTTGCAGAGGTTGAATCCTTGTTACTAGCTCAAGAAACAAGGATTGAAAGATATTTGAAGGATCTTGATATTTCTAGCTCTATAAATGTTGCTCAGACTTCGTATAGGCCTTCATCTAGATCATTTATCTCAAATTCATCTAGAGGAGCAAGGTTTCAATCAAGAGGAGGAGGAAGGTTTGGTTCTGGTAGAGGTTTTAAGCAATCTGGTTATCAGGCTAGTTATCAATCTGGAAATAAACCACAATGCCAAATCTGTGGCAAGGTAGGCCATCTAGCTATCAAGTGTTATCACAGATTTGATACAAATGTGTCAAACTACTGGAACTCATCATCATCTAGTACATCTTCTCAGACAAGTTCAGCTCCTCACCAAGCTTATTCTGTTTCCAGTCAATCTGCTTATGGTCAGCATATTCCTTCTTCTTGGAGTTCTGCATCTCAGTTGCCACTGCAATCACATGGTGTATCTTCATCAGTAGATCATAGATGGTATCCGGATTCTGGAGCAACTGATCATTGCACACCATTTGCTCAGAATTTGTCAACATCAATGCCATATCAGGGTAATGAGCATATACATGTTGGAGATGGATCAGCTTTGCAAATACAGAATGTTGGTCAGTCTCTTTTACACTCTTCAAATTCATCTAGACCACTGCTTCTTAAAAACATATTTCAAGTACCAAAGTTAACTAAAAACCTACTTAGTGTTTCAAGATTTTCTAGAGATAATAGAGTCTTCTTTGAATTCCACCCTGACTTCTGTTTTGTCAAGGACCAGGACACCAGACAAGTCCTCTTGGAAGGGAGGCTTAACAAAGGTCTTTATGTTTTCCCATCTATGACATTTGATACCTGCAATCCACGCAATCCAGTGTCTTCTTCCAGTTCTTGTAATTCAGTGTCACCTTCAAGTTCCAGTTCTACTGATGATCCTTCTTCACATTCAGTTCAAACAATCACATCTGATTCTACTGGTGATACTTCTTTGTTACATCTCTGGCATGCTCGCCTTGGGCATCTTTCTTTTTCACTTGTACAAAAGTTACTTGCTAAGTGTAACATTTCTGTTTCTCACAATAATAAAGAACTGTGTACTTCTTGCTGTTTAGGAAAGATACACAAGTTTCCATTTTCATCTTCTTCTACTGTATTCAATAAGCCATTAGAACTTATACATACCGATCTTTGGGGTCCTGCTTCTACTATATCTTCCAATGGTTATCGATATTACATTCATTTCATCGATGCATTTAGTCGGTTTACTTGGGTATACTTGTTAAGAAACAAGTCTGATGCTTATTCTACTTTTGTCAAATTTAAGTCTCAAGTTGAATTAGAATTTGGTCTCCCAATCAAATGTATTCAGTCTGATTGAGGAGGTGAGTATAGGTCTTTCTCAACTTTTCTATCTCAGCATGGCATCAGACATAGGTTGGCATGTCCTACCACTCATCAACAAAATGGTATTGCTGAGAGAAAACACAGACACATCATTGAGTCAGCGTTAACCCTTATTGCTCATGCCTCTCTTCCTATGAAATTTTGGGATGAGGCAGTTCGTACATCAGTGTATCTACTCAATCGAGTTCATTCTACTGTGTTGAATGGATTATCTCCATTTGAGAAGTTATATAAAAAGCTTCCTGATTATACTTTTCTAAAAGTTTTTGGTTGTTCTTGTTTTCCAAACACAAGACCTTACAATGCACACAAGCTTCAATTCAGGTCAGTGGAGTGTACTTTTCTTGGGTATAGCCTACAACACAAGGGATATAAGTGTTTGTCTCCAACTGGTAGGGTCTTTATTTCCAGAGATGTCATCTTCAATGAGTCCTTTTTCCCATATTCTAAACAGCAGTCTCAGTCCTCATTACCTAGTTTCTCTTCCCCTGTTTCTACTCCTGCAAGTATATCTAGAGTGTCTACTTGTAGTCCTATGCATATTATTAGTCATGATCCTCTTCCTGGTCCAACAACTGGCTCCCCACATATTCCTGGTGACAATGCATTGTCTTCTGACTTTACTGATGGACAGCACAGAGGCCTGTTTGATGCTCAGCATACTGGTCAGCATACTGGTCAGCAAAGTCACTTTACTGGTGGACAGCACAGAGGTCTGTTTGATGCTCAGCATACTAATCAGCATAATGGTTAGCATACTGGTCAGCATACTGGTCAGCAAAGTCAGCATATTATTCAACACAATGGTGTTCCTGATGGACATTTAACTGGTCATACTGAGGATACTGGTCAGCAAAGTCATGCTCAGCATATTATTCAGCACGATGGTGTTCCTAATGGTCATTTACCTGGTCATACTGAGGATACTACTGGTCTTACTAGTGGTCAGTACAGAGGTCTTACTAATGCTCAGAACAGTGGTTTACATAATGGTCAGAATAATATTTAGCATACTCATCAGCAACATCAGCAACAAGGTCTACATGATGTCTCTACTTCTACTCCTAGTCATCCAATGGTAACAAGGTCTAAAAATGGTATCTATAAACCTAAAGTGTATATGGCATCTGCTGAACCATTGAGTTTGAATGAAGTTCTGAACACACCTCATTGGTGTGAGGCTATGCAAGCTGAATATCTAGCATTGGTCAGAAATAACACATGGTCACTGGTAGACCTTCCATCCCATAGATCAGTCATTGGCTGTAAATGGATATTCAAAGTGAAGGAGAATTCTGATGGCACTGTCCATAAGTATAAAGCTCGCTTAGTGGCTCGAGGTTTTCAACAGGTAGAAGGTTTTGATTTTGATGAAACTTTCAGTCCGGTGGTTAAACCACCTACCATTAGAGTGGTTCTCTCAGCGGCTCTCACATTTGGGTGGAAAGTTGTTCAGTTAGATGTTAACAATGCTTTCTTAAATGGTGACTTGTTAGAGGAGGTCTACATGATGCAACCTCCTGGATTTGTTGATCCATCACGACCCAGAGCTGTGTGCAAACTTGTCAAGGCGTTATATGGTTTGAAGCAAGCGCCTCGAGCATGGTTTGATAAACTTCAACATACTCTATTTCAGTTCGGCTTTATTTCTGCTAAGTCAGATTCTTCTCTCTTTATTAGACATGGTCCTTCTCCCATTTTTCTTCTGGTCTATGTGGATGATATCCTAGTTACTGGTGCAAACTCTTCTGATGTAACTCAGTTAATTCAACAGCTTAATGCTCAGTTTTCATTGAAGGATCTCGGCCTTGTTAATTACTTTCTTGGCATCCAAGTTCACCACTTTGATAATGGAATGTTTCTATCTCAGACAAAGTATATTCATGATCTTCTCTGTCATGCTAAGATGCAGTTTGCAAAAGGTTTGCCTACACCCATGAGTGGTGGTGAGAAGTTGTTTGCCAAGGGCAGTGATCCTGTTCAAGATGTACACTTGTATAGAAGTATTGTAGGTGCATTGCAATATGTAACTATCACAAGACCAGAACTGGCTTATTCTGTAAATCGAGTGTGTCAGTTCATGCAAGCTCCTCTGGAATCTCATTGGCGAGTAGTAAAAAGGATTTTGAGGTATCTTCAAGCCACTTCTAATTTTGGTCTTCAACTTACTCCTACTCCCTCGTTTAAATTGACTGGGTTTTGTGATGCTGATTGGGCATCTGATCCCAATGATAGGAGGTCTACCTCAGGGTATTGTGTTTACTTAGGCAATAATCTCATATCCTGGTCTTCAAAGAAACAAAGTGTTATCTCCAGGAGCAGTAATGAGGCAGAGTATAGAAGTCTGGCCTCAGTTACAGCAGAGCTTTCATGGCTTCATTCCCTATTCTCTGAGCTTAAGCTTCCTTGTACGCCTCCTACAGTTTGGTGTGATAATAAAAGCACAGTCTTATTGAGTGCTAATCCAGTTCTTCATGCCAGAACAAAACACATTGAGTTGGATATATTCTTTGTAAGTGAGAAAGTTGCTCGTAAATTACTTCATGATCTTCATATTTCTGCTTCAGATCAGATTGCTGATATTTTGACCAAAGCGCTTGGCGTTTCTAGATTTCTGTTTCTGCGTGCTAAACTGGGTGTTGTTGATCACTCCACACTCAGTTTGAGGGGGGATGTTAATGCAAACAATCACAGACAGCTAATACAAACAGCATCACAGACAGAAACTGTTAGCTAGTTTGTTAGCTAGTCAATACTCTGTTAGCTTGTTAGCTAGTCAATACTCTGTTAGCTAGTTTGTTAAATAGTTTGTTAGTTTGTTAATCAGAAGGCTATATATATAAGTGCCTCTTCATGTACACTGATATAATACAATGATATAGAGAATTGTTCAGAATCATTTCTACTTCATATCATAACAGTGGTGAAACATTCTTTTGCAATCTCTGCATTGCTTACAACTATTGCTTGGCGCATGCCAAGCTGCATCATGAAGACTGGGCCATACTTGTCTACCATGGCTCCCAACGTTATATGCGGGAGGTCTCCCCAGACTAGTAGATGCAGGTGGCCAATGATCGGCCATGCTCCACCTGCCCAGGGCGCCTCCTGTATTTTGCTTCCCTTTCTAGAGAATGATTTTCTCCATACTGTGCAGTAAACACATAGTAATGCAATGAGAGTCAGCAATGGAGTTGCTAGGAACTGAAGTCAATTCATGTCAAACACGAATTTGGACAAGAGCGGTATAATTATCTCATTTGCTTGCCTTCAATGGTTTAATTAAATCACAATTTATAGACCTTTAAAAAGAATGTTTTTGTCAAACATGAATTTGGACAATTGCAGTATAATCGCTGATTGTATACCATATAAATTCTTATATGCGTTCCTTTTCAGTGACACGATTTTCAACGCAATCAATTGGGATCTCCTGTATATAATGTTGGGATAATGGAATAGTCTTAGGTGACAATATCAATCAGAGATAATCTGACCAGTTGAATCGTTATCTGAAAGCATCTGAATGTTTATGTCGCGGGGAATTCTAAATGTCGAGGAAACCAGCGAGGAGGGTGACGTGGCGGGGTGGGAGCCGTCCACCCCGCTCGAGATGCGTGCACAAAAAATTGTGACACGCATCTCGAGAGGAGTGGACGGATCCCACCCCGCCACGTCACTCTCCTAGCTCATTTCCTCGCCCGTTTCCTCGCTATCTAGCCTCACTCTTATGTCGCTTAAGTTCAATGTATCATTCATTAAAAATCACTAGTGTAGGATCTTAATGATCCAATTATTTTTCTATTACCTACAATCATTTTCATGGAACAAAGGCATTCATCATTTTCATCCGCTATTTGTAAATTAGGTGTTAGAGTGATAAGATTTGGCCGTCATTGTTTGCGTAAGGATAATAATTTCTGACAAGCTGTCTTCATCAGGCTACATGAGCACTGACTAAGCTTCCACTTTCTAATCCATTGTCGCCCGCTTTTGGAGGGCTAGGCGTTAGAGCGGACCAAAAGCTATTGTAGTCAGTCGAGGTTAACTAAGCTTTGGCCAGGATAAGATTTCGGGACTGCAAGTCTGACTTGCGTATCCTAATTTACTTAATTGCCTAAAGGTATGACTCCAAAGCTGGATTGATTGATCAAAGTAATAATAGATAAACCAACTTTTGTGAACAACGGCGGAATAATAATAGGGCAGATGCCTTGGATTTATTAACAGTACTTTGTGGGCACGCTTCTTATTCCATGGGCACTCGAGGTCTTCGTTGTTTGTGTCTTGCATGTGTTGGGTCGGATCCGGCAGTGCATAAGCTTGGGTCCATTAGTTGGCCGGGCCCAAGTGGAAAAAATCTTTGTAGATCGACATGCCATGTGTACGATCCATATTGCGAGACGATTCAGTACCAATTACTCCCCCCAGTTAATGGGGTTGCGTGCAAGATCATTAGTTTGACGAATGTAGACTTGTGCAGTTGCAATTGGAACCGTTGTTTCCCTATTTCTCGTACGACATTTATTGTTGACATAATAACTGTTGGCTGACACTGCTTCATAAACCATTGCGCCTATATAAAGGCTAGTTGTTCTTCGTTTCAAGCATTGCGATGAGCGTTATAGAACATGTTGATCGAATGCGTCTTACCAAAGAATATGCTTTGAATTTTCCGTAAAAATGGCCACCTGTCACATGTTGAATTCCGTAAAAATCGCTCAATCCTAATGATATCCAGTTACATTACTGTTACCTACAAACATTTTCATGAAATAGAGACCTTCTTTGATCAGCAGAAATGGATCTATAGGGGCAAGTGGGGAGTGGCTCCACTGATTTTTGTAAACAGAAATTCTAAATGTCGAGGAAGTGGGTGAGGAAATGAGCGAGGGGAGGGAGGTGGCAGGGTGGGGACCGTTCACCTCCCTTGAGATGTATGCCATCTTTTTTGACACATGCATCCCGAGGGAGGTGAACGGTCCCCATCCCGCCACCTCCCTCCCCTCGCTCATTTCCTCGCCATTTAGAATAACTCTTTGTAAAACAAAAATTTCACACAAGTGCTCTTGCTACTGTACTCGCTTAATATTGTTTATCTACATATAATTTTACATTTAAAATTTAATTTTTGTCTCTTAATTTTATATATTAATTTGATGATAAATAAAATAAAATCAATTTACAGATTATGTCGGCAACTTCTTAATCAATTTTTGTCAAGTTTTGAATGTTGTTTTCAATGTTTCTATCACTCATGAAGTTTGTAAATAGTCCTTAGTAGTTTCATTGCATGTGTCATCAAATAGATAATCAGTAAAATTCTTGAAATTATGCATTATTTTATGTACTTGAATTATCTAACAACTTACATGTTTGAAAGAATATCACACTGAAATATGCAATCTCTAAAAAAACAAGGTTGAACAAATAATCGAACAAACTAATGAAACTGACCGAACCAAGTATTTCGGTTCTTGAATATCCAAAATCAATCAACTTAGCTCGGTTTTCGGTTTTTTTGAAATTTAATAATATAGCCGAGTGACTAGATTGTTAATGTATCTGCAAATTGAAAATTAATCTCTTGAGTCAGCTTTGCAAAAGAAGGAAATGACAATAACTACTAAAATAAAGTCCAAAGTTCATCTTCTTAACGAAAGAAAACATTAGCCTGTCACTGACCTGAAAATAATGGACATCATATGATAAATCCTAATTTTATTCAGATCAGTGAATAGGCTAATGTTTTTTTTTTCTATAATCCTTGTTAAAATTGTCGTTTAATAACAATTAATTTTTTTTCCTGTAGTCTTTGTTGGTCAATAAAACTAACTAAGAGTAAATAAAATTGGCCAATAATAATTAACGTAGTTTTTTTCTTCTTCTGTAGTTCTTGTTGGTCAATAACAAAGATTAACTAAAATTGTCGTTCAATAACAATTTTATATTATAAATTCTAATTTTTCATATAATAAATCCTAATTTTTTTCAGGTCAGTGCACAGGCTAATTTTTTTTTTTTTTTTTTGTCATTGTTAAAATTGTCATTCAATAACAATTAATGTAGGGTTTTTTTTTCTGTAATCCTTGTTGATCAATAAAACTAACAAAGAGTAACTAAATTTTGTCAATAACAATTACGTAGGTTTGTTTTCTCTGTAGTCCTTATTGGTCATAAAACTATAAAATTATGTTTTTTATTTATTTATGAGGGTAAATATGTCATATAACCTTATGGGTTAACCTGGGTTAATAAAAGAGTCTTTGTTAGTCATAAAAATATAAAATTAGGCACAAATTAGTCATTACATCAACTATGGTATCTAAATTGTCTAATTTGTGAAAAAATGGGCCCTAAAAATCATTTTCCGATATAAAAATATAGATTTCAAAATATTGAAATGAAAATAATAACTTGAACCTCCCGGATGATGTTCTAATAAGCACCCTACTTTAGACTCTAATCCCCCCTAGCCAATCATCCAACAACCCCACAGGCGAGAAGGAAATTGTGCCAAATCAACTAGCCACCTTACAATGTGGACACAGGTGGTCCTGATTCACCACATGAATACACAAAAGACAATCAGCCTCCAACTCCATCCTCCTAATCAAAATGTCCTTCGCAGCACACAGTCCCATTATGCCTCCCACCACAACTTTGGAAGGAAACCTTTCTTCTACACTACAGAGATAGGAAAATTATCATTTCCCTTGAGATAGGACTCACCTCCACCAAGTGATTATTGTAGAACAAAACATACGAAGAGATGGAACCACTATTATCCTGCATCCCATTCATTGAGCACCCTCCTTAAATGTAAATTCCAACCTCCACTATTAGGGCTTCCTCTAAAAAAACTATAGAGCTTAGAGCAACTCTAAGCTACAATAAGTTTTCCTGCTTTCGAGCAAATTTTCCCTTCCATGATACTAATCGCCTAACAAATGTCTCAACCATCAGATCTCATATCTCCTTAAGAGCTACATTTGACCCCTAAGGGAAGCCCCAAGTATTGACAATGAAGGCTTTGCACCACACAACCAATAATAAAAACTGCTTGCATCACTAAAACGCCATCCCCAACTCCCCTCATAGCATTCCTGGAGAAAATTATTTTAGACCTGAAGACCAAATAGGGCCATCAGCTGTTCAGGTTGGCCACATGGTCCCAATTGTTATCCATAAGTGTCATCCATTAAAAGGATCGTGGTGAGAAATGACTGGAGCCTCCTCCCTCGTGATAAAGCCTTTCCCACTACCTATTAGTTTTCTTAGTCTGCTTAAAGCCTTTGCTACCATTAGGGGTGGGCACGGTTCGGATCGGTTCCAAATTTGAAGGAACCTAACTCGAACCGTTTACATTTTAACGGTCCGGTCCGGTCCGGATCCCTTCATTTTGATAATTGGAACCGAACCTAACTCGAACCGTTCTAAACGGTTCGGTTCCAAACGGTTCCAAACTTTCAATCATATTCATACAAAAAATTTATCCCTCATATTCATACAGATCCATAAGAGATTCAATCAAAAATAGAAAAAATTGCATTAAAAAAACAGAAAAAAAAAATTTGGTTCGATCCATAAGAGATCCATCATATTCATACAAAATCGATCAACATCCATCATCCAGAAATCATCCATCAACAGAAATCATCCAGAAATCATCGATCAACATCATCCAAAAATCATCGATCCATAGGGTCGTGAGGAAGGAGTAGATCTGAAGAGGAAGGAGTAGATCTAAAGAGGAAGGCGCTCAACAGAAATCATCATCCATAGGGTCGTGAGGAAGGAGTAGATCTGAAGAGGAAAGAGTAGATCTAAAGAGGAAGGCACACTCCATCATCAATCTCCTCACCACAGATCGGCACACTCCATATTTAACAATAACAACTGTGTTTTTCCAAAATTGACTCTTCTCTGTTAGCAATTGAAGAGGAGAATAATACAAGCATCATACAAAACCTTTTCTCTGTTAGCTAGCAATTTGAAGAGGAGAACCAGTTGTGTGAGAGAGAGATCATGGAAGCAGGTCGAGACTATCGAGTGGTATGTCGCTTCTTTGGAGTTGTGTTTGGAAAGCTCAACTCTTTAATCGACAACGATCGGAAGAGACTTCGTCCGTTAGTGGGTATGGTGAAAGATCAGTTGAAGAAACTTAATAAAAGCTTCTGTAGAATCAATGATGCAAAGGAGAGACAGATCTGAAGAGCTGATGATGCAGAGCAGAGGAGAGACAGATCTGAAGAGCTGATGATGCAGAGCAGAGGAGAAACAAATCTGTTTTGGACGAGTGTGAATATTATGGAGGCCTACAACAAGTTGATCTCTCATGGCAGTTGGCACAGATCTGAAGAAGGGAAGGCGGCCTGCGGGTGGAGGGAGGGTGCTCTCACTTCTCTTCTCCTCTAAAGACTTGAAGAGTAAACAAAAGAGCTTTGTTTGCTAGGGTAGGAAAGGAGTAAAGAGTAATTTTCGAAAGAGTAAAGGAGTTTTGTTAGACAGTTAGGTTACTTAGTTCCATATTTAGGTTTTTATAACTAATCTGATTTGAAACGGGTCCAACCCGGACCGTTTGGTTTTTAAAAATAGGAACCGGGACCGGACCGTTTTATAACGGATCCGGACCGATCCGAACCATATGTAAAAACTTATGATTGAAATCCGGACCGTTTAGAGCAAAACGGTCCGGTTCGAGTTGAACCCGCGGATCGCCGACCCGTTTGCCCACCCCTAGCTACCATAGTAAAAATAGGCCTCAACTTTTTGACACCATCAATTTCCCTCTTTGACACCATTACCCCATCCTTTCTATCTAACACCATTTTTTGGTCTAACACCACCACTTTTTGACACCACCTATATAAACCCAAATTTCAAAATTTTCTCTCCCCATCTCACCCTCTCAAGAAAAACACCAACACCGCACCGCCCGCCGGCCGCACCTCGCTTCCTCTTCTTCTTAGGAATAACAACAAGAATGGAGCAGCAACAACCACCCTGCCCTGCCGGACGCCCCTGCCTTCTCTATCTTCCTCTTCTTCTCTGTTTTTTTCCCTCGCGGAGGCTTGTGTGGCAACAAAATTTGGCCCTCACACAGGCATCTGCGAGTGAGGAACCCCTCCCCGGAGAGTCTTCCGCGAGGATGGGTTTCCCACTCGCAGATGCCTGTGAGAGGGTGAAAGGAAAAAAAATAGAGAAGAAGGTGGGGGCGGGGAGGGCCGGTGCGGCTGGCGGCAGAGTGGGGTTGTTCTTGAGAAAAAGAGGAAGAAAGGATAAGAAGAGGGAAGAGAGAAAGAAGGCAGAGAGGGGCGGTGCAGCCAGTGGTGGGGCGGGGGCTGTTAGTTGTTGTTCCTGTGAAGAAAGGACCCTTTCATTGGTGATGTACTAAAGCGGGGTGGTGTCAAAGAGTGGATGTGGTGGTATTAAAAAGTTGGGGTTGTAAAAATAAATGGTGACAGGGATTCCTGACTTGTTCCTCTCTCGCTTCTAAAAAATCTTGTTGATCCTCATTGACCAAGATGGAGAAGTGGACATTGGAATGGCACACAATAATCCACCTCTCTCCAAAGCACATTCTCGAGGGAACACAACAAGAAATTGTGTCCGATCAATTATAGGCATTTTCGTCCACCTTACACATCAAACCCAATTCCCCACTATAACATTGAGAATCAATGGTCTCATTTTAGTTTTTACTGTTAATTTTTATAATGAAGAATCAATAGCTATTCAATTTGTAACACCTTTATAAGTCATAATACTATAAAAGATTAGATTGTATAAGTCGTCCCATTGTTATTGTCATCTATCTTCATTGGAATCATTCCCATTCTATTTATTTTTCCTTGTTCAGAATCTCTTTTTTTTTTGTTTTTTCCTTTGAAACACTCTAAAGCTCTCTCAAGTTTGTTTAGCTTAACCCTAAAAGAGGGTAAATGAAGATTAAAGAGGTGTAAAAGGTGAAAAACAAATTTTCAAAGCCTGGCCCCAATGTTATGTATCGACAGTGTATCAGTGTGATACATGTTAATGTGGCTTAGATACGTATCCTGCATATAGCACAATACCAGTAACTATGACTATGACCTCATCTAAACACCCATAGCATGAAAGCAAAGTAAACAGTAAGTCAGTAACTAACATGTATGAAATCACTATTGCATTTGACTACTTTTTCCTTTTACAAAGATAGGAACTGAGACCCGAATTTCATACAGAATCATTTGTAAACAGAACTTAGCACACATGTAAAATAACTTACCACTGGATTAGTGATGGATGAATTCTCAATATTCCCTGATTTAGCTATTTCCATAAGAGCAACTTCTGCAGCTGACTGCTCTGCTTCTTTTCGATTGGAAAACCCAGGGAGAGAGTCATATCTAACATTGTTTACAATCACACTTGACCTGAAATAAGGCTCATGAGAAGGACCTTCCTTTATAGTTTCGTACGTAGGAGTTAGAAGTCCTCCCTTCTGTGCATATTCCTGCAATCGACTCTTAAATACATAACAATTTGACACCCCTGTTCAATAAATAAAAAAAGATATGTCAAACAACCAAATAGTGGATAATAAGATTAAATTTTTTTTTTTTCCTTGGATCAGTAAATAGTCGAAGTGAAGATCAGAAATATGCTCAAGGAACAATCTTTATGCATCGCTCTACAACTGTTGTTGCTTGAGCAGTGGGAGTAAGGCCAACGTAAATCTGATTTTAAAAGGGTTCAAAAGTGCAATACCAAAGTCCTCATGGTAGTATCCAATTGCAAAAGTGCACCATCAAATACAGATTATGAGAGGATAAAAGGTTAGGCACTGTTTGTTGTTTAGTGTTAGTTTGTAAGCGGTATCTATATTTAAAAAGAGTGAACATATGACTTCCATTTATAAAACATGCCAGGAGAGCACATACTTTCCCACAATCTATTAAAACAAACGTGTTTAACATGCTCACGCAAGCATCTCAAGAAAACAACCATGGATTTTGGGAAAATACTCCCCCTCCCAACAACACACACACACAAAGAAAACAATTTCCACAATCTTGGGAAAATTCAAGCGATTAGAGATCATCATCAAATTCAAATGACTGAACTTACCACTGGATTAGTGATGGATGCATTCTCATTCCCTGATTTTGCTATTTTCAACTAATCCCAGAAACGTAGCACAGATGTTGATTTAAGAAGCAAAGGTCTCGTGGGTTAGCTTTTCAGGTGAGAACAAAAATTGTGAGTCCTCACTATCTATGTTACAAAGGACTAGAAACCAAGAAGAACAAGATCTAGGAATCCAAATCCAAGGCATAAAATAATAGAGATATTCTCTCCAACATTAGTTGAATATTTTACTTAGCTCCCCCAAAACCAGAATTCTTCCAGTCCACACAGTCATATTCTGCCTCCTAAAAAATAATGTGGCAAGTCAAACATGGATCACCGATCACCTCCCCGCAGCTAGAATCAATAACTACATCCGCCATAAGAATTCCATCAAGGATTTGGCATTCGTCAACAAATGCACCTTGAAAATTCAGAATAATACTATACTTGCAGGCTTTCATCATTTAATATGACAATGACACGGATAAGGGTAACGGTATCTAACACAGATACGAGATGTTGAACATAGCGGCAAAAAACACGATACGGGATACCTTGGGGACACGCCTGTACATTTGAGTATTATTACTCAATATTGCTATCTCCTCCAATAAAGTAGCTTCCCTGGCCTTCATTTTCCCATGATAGTCCTTGCCCCACTCTGCAACCTTCGTCTTAAGGTGGTTTAGGTTGAACCACATCACATAGCTAGTTGAACCCATACATTGCGACCTCTCCATACCATTGCTCTAACAACCAGATCAAGGCCTCTCTTCCAACCACGCCATCTCAAAGAAAAATGGACCTTTTACACTGCCCATTAGACAAATTGGGTATTTGATCAGAAAAGGGAACAAAAGGATATTTGAGCATTTGAAGAGAGATTTCTGAAATTTGGGGATGAAGTAATGGCATTCTTATGGTGTTGGGATTCAATTTTTTCGAATGAAGGTCAAATTTTTATTAGCTATGAGTAAGAATTCAAGATATTTTCTGAGTATACAATGGTGAAAAGTGATTTTAGAATCGAAAGGAAGCAGTGTGAAGTGTGGATTGTGGGAGGGGAAGCTGGAATTCCATCTTAGAGTTTAGTGGAAGGAGATCAGTCAAGGTGTTAGTTGAACAGGGTAGTGTGGATTGGATAACAATGTCTCTGCAGAGTAGGGATGGCAACGGGGCAGATTTGGACAAATTCATCCCCGCCCCGCTGGAGATCCCGAATATCCAAATCCGCATGGGGGATTAGAGTCTATAGTAGGGTGCTTATTAGAACATCATCAGGGAGGTTGAAGTTATTATTTTCATTATTTTGAAATCTATATTTTTATATAGGAAAATGAGTTTTGGGACCTACTTTTTCACCAAATAGACAATTTAGATACCATAGTTGATGTAATTGCTAATTTGTGCACTATTTTATACTTTTATGACTAAAAATGATTCTTTTATTAACACAGGTTAACTCATAAAGTTATATAACATAATTACTAAAAAATCTAATTTTATAATTTTATGACCAACAAAGACTACAGAAAAAAAAACTACGTTAATTGTTTTTTGCCAATTTTAGTTGCTATTTGTTAGTTTTATAGAGCAACAAGGACTATAGGAGGAAAAAAAAACTACGTTAATTGTTATTGAAGTACAATTTTAACAAGGACTACGAAAAAAAACATTAGCCTGTTCACTGACCTGAAAATAATGGACATCATATGATAAATCTTAATTTTATTCAGATCAGTGAACAGGCTAATGTTTTTTTTTTATAATCTTTATTAAAATTGTCGTTTAATAACAATTAACTTTTTTTTGTATCTTTGTTAGTCAATAAAACTAACAAAGAGTAACTAAAATTTGTCAATAATAATTAACGTAGTATTTTTTTTCCTTCTGTAGTCCTTGTTGGTCAATAACAAAGAGTATCTAAAATTGTCATTCAATAACAATTTTATATTGTAAATCCTAATTTTTCATATGATAAATCCTAATCTTTTTCAGGTCAGTGAACAGGCTAATGTTTTTTTTTTTTGTCTTTGTTAAAATTGTCATTCAATAACAATTAACATAGGGTTTTTTTTTTTTTTTTTTTTTTCCTGTAGTCCTTGATCAATAAATCTAACAAAGAGTAACTAAAATTGGTCAATAACAATTAACGTATGTTTCTTTTTCCTGTATTCCTTGTTGGTCAATAACAAAGTGTGACTAAAATTGTCATTCAATAACTATTAACGTTAGTTTTTTTCCTCTGTAGTCCTTATTGGTCATAAAACTATAAAATTAAGTTTTCTATTTATTTAGGAGGATAAATATGTCATATAACCTTATGAGTTAACCTGAGTTAATAAAAGAATCTCTATTAGTCATAAAAGTATAAAATTAGGCACAAATTAGCCATTATATCAACTATGGTATCTAAATTGTCTATTTTGTGATAAAGTAAGCCCTAAAAATCATTTTTCCATATAAAAATATAGATGTCAAAATATTGAAATGAAAATAATAACTTCAACCTCCCTGATGTTGTTCTAATAAGCACCCTACTATAGACTCTAATCCCCCCATGCGGTGTACAACATAGGGGTGGGCATCCCATCCTGCGATCTCGTTCCCATCCCGATTTTTTTGAGTCTTAATGGGATTGAATAATTCCATCCCGATCCCGTCCCGATCTAGAAAGGGATGGGATGGGATGAAGATTTTCAATCCTGTCAATCCTGTCCCGTCCCGAGCTAATATTTATTATTAATATTTTTATTTATTTATTTATTTTAAAATTGCAATATTAATGTAATTGAAGAAAAATGAATTTAATTAATATTAGTCTATATCTGCAACTACTTGATATTGGTTTATTTCTAGAATTATAAATTAATTATTTAATTGCAAACTCTTTAAAACTCAAAATGGGATTGCTAACTACATTGGAGAATTTTATTTCGTGTCAAGACAATGAATTTAATGACTGTTTTTTAAATCAATAATGACCATTTTCTTAGCACCCCAAATCTACTCATCATTTTGTTCACTATTCGAAATAGTAGAGCAGGTCCACCATTGCCATTATACTGTCCACCTCTTAGTCATTCAAAACTCTGCAGAAATCTTAATTATAGGGTGAATTTCAGCTATCATTTATAGTAGTTTATTATGATGTTGCATGACAAACATTAGGGTAATCTCTGGAAGGTTTCCGCTCATTTTGAGGATTGACAAACATTAGGGTAATTTCTAGAACGCAGAGTGGTTTCAAGCTTTAAACCTTCAAAACCACTGCATCTTTTTTAAGGCAGGGTTTCAAGTTTCAATAAAAAGATGTTGGGCGAGGCAGAGAAAGGGAGGACCAAATTGCGAAGAATTGCTCCACTCGCAAGAATTGCTCCAAATTGCGTGACTGTCCGAGGTGCAAGTATGTGAGATCACAGTTTTTTTAATTTTATTCACGAGAAAACTAATGTTGTGTGACTTCTTTGTAACATGCTGCCATAAGATAATGTGGCAAAAAGATAAAAGTGGTAAGAATTTAAAAACACTAAGAGAAGTTTCTGGTGATTGGTGAATCTATTTTTTCCTCAAAGATGTGTGGAACACGAATTGAGTTATGATTAACCTGTTTATGTGTCTTGGACAAACATCTTTCATTGTTTTAGTATGTATTTATCGCTTTAGACTGGATATCATGGTCTGAATCCATCTGTGTATCTGAGCTTCTGCTTGCCCTGAAAAATGTTAAATGTCCACATTTGAGCAATAGTAATATGAGAATCTCAGCAGATAACCTGTCTAGATTCTGCATTGTCCCCTGTTGTCTTATTATCAACAAGAAGAGCATTCTGAATCTGGGCAGACTTAATTATATTTTTACTTTATCTTACATGATATAGAAGTAGTTTTTAATATAATGTTGCATATGGCTGAAAGGGTTCTCCTTGCAAAAGGTTCCCCTTTTTGCATGCCTTCTGTAGGGTGTAAATGGTATTATTCAATAAAATCTTTCCACACTATAGTGATTTTCATTTGTCACATGATTTATTTCCTTGCAATTCATTCCCCACAGTTATATTCACCTATGACCCAGAAGGAATTAAAGCCAAAAGGACAATCAAGGGTCTTGTCAAGCTTAAAAATGTTTTCTTCTCTTACCCAGCAAGGTCTTCAAGGGTTTGAGTATTACGATTGAAGCAGGAAAGACGATGGCGGCATTGGTTGGTCCGAGTGGCTGAAGCAAATCAACTATCATTGGACTGATTGAGAGATTCTATAATCCACTTAAAGGGTCAGTAGAGATAAATGGGCAGAACATCAAGAGCTACAACTTGAGACTCTTAAGGTCACATATTGCACTGGTTAGTCAGGAACCCACTATTTTCGCTGGAACCATCCTGGAAAATATTACCTATGGGCAAGACAATGTGACAAGCTGAAATACAAAATGTTGCAAGTCTTGCCAATGCACACGATTTCATAAGGTAAGATCTATCAATGCCTCACCTATTCTCTTGAATCATAAACTAGTAATATTTCTTCAATGGTCTAAGAGCATTTACATTTTCACACTGCGGCTCCATGAAGAGTGGATATGAAACCTACTATGGATAAAAAGGATTCAACCTATCAGGAGGTCAGAAACAGAGGATAGCACTTGCTCGAGCAATACTGAAAAACTCAGCAATCCTGCTATTGGATGAGGCAACAAGTGCTCTTGACAGTGTATAAGAAAATCTAGTTCAAGAAGCACTTGACAATATGATGGTTGGGAGGACTTGTATAATTGTAGCTCACCGACTTTTGACAATACAAAAATCGAACTCCATAGCAGTGATTAAGAATGGGAAAGTCGTGTAACAAGCGGATTTAGATTTTGTGACTCGATGTAATACATTATTTTAGGGGTGGGCATCCCATCCCGCGATCCTGTCCCGTCCCGTCCCGATTTTTTCGGGTCTTAATGGGATTGAATAATTTCATCTCGATCCTGCCCCATCCCGATCTAGAATGAGATGGGATGGGATGAAGATTTTCAATCCCGCCAATCTCGTCCTGTCCCGAACTAATTTATTAATATTAATTATTAATATTTTTATTTAATTATTTATTTTAGAATTGTGGATGTCCATACAAATATACTGATCACAGGACTAGTCTGGCCCATCTTAGTTAGATAAAGACATTTGAATATTGTGATTGAGTATTGAAATTTCCATTTAGCAGATACATTGGAGATGCTC
Source organism: Berberis thunbergii (assembly GCA_003290165.1). Taxonomy (NCBI): domain Eukaryota; kingdom Viridiplantae; phylum Streptophyta; class Magnoliopsida; order Ranunculales; family Berberidaceae; genus Berberis; species Berberis thunbergii. The sequence continues at coordinate 89,886 of QNQO01002537.1, read as the reverse complement.
AATAAAATATAAAAACAGGTTGTAAAGATATTTACGATTATTTTTTTATATATAGAAACATTGACCAATCACTATATCCTATCAACATTCTTTAAAAAACACATCCCATACTAACCATTTTAAGGATAGCAACCCCCTTCTACTAAAGAAGGTAAAATAAAAAACAAGAAATCAAGTGGGCAACACCATATAAGCACTTTTCCAAAAAATGTGTAAGAGTAACCATTATTTAAGCCTCAAACCACAAGCAAGGAATCAAGAGAGCGAGAATGGCATTGTTGGAAGAAAAGATGGTTTCAAGTGCAACCTCTGTATTTGAAATTGGAAGATTAAAGGTACAAATTATCTCAATGGATAAATCAGAGGCTTCTACACCTCCAAAGCCATTGTTAATCTTCACACCAAGTGTGGATGGAGTGGAGAATACCCTGTTTTGGTTTTTCTTCATGGATTTTCTTTAGAGCTAAACTCCTCACTCATGTGTCCTCTCATGGTTAGATTGTTGTTGCTCCCCAGGTTTTAGTTATTTATCTCTAGTTATATATTGCATTCGTAGAACCCATTGTGACATCAAAAAATAAAACATGAATAAAGAAGGGAGAACCATGCATCACCATTGGTCCTGACTTTTAGGGAGTGTTTACTTTTTCTTTTTTTTTAATTGAAATTTGTAAAACTCCATAAAACATAATTAACTATGTTTATGTTTATGTTTTTGTCCAACGACAGAAATCCAATATGCATTTGAGGTCACAAACTGGCTACCCCAAGGCCTCCAAACCACATTCCAGAAAATATCCATCCAATCTCCTAAAACTTTCCCTTGTTGGACACGGCTGAGAGGGCAAAATTGCCTTTTCACTTGCCCTAGAAGGCACTCAAACTTCTCTAAACTTCAATGCATTAATATGCATAGACACAGTTGCAGGAATGTCCAAAGATTGTCAAATAAATCCTAAAATCCTCACCAACAATCCCCAGTCACTCAAGTATGGAATCCCAGTTATGTTCATTGGGACTGGTCTAGGTGACATGAAGAGAAATTGCAGCTTTCTGCTTGTTTTCCAGATGGGGTGAACCATAAAGAGTTATACTATGAGTGCAAGCCTCCTTGTTCTTATTTTGTGACCAAGGACTATGGACATTTGAACATGTTGGATGATCACCCAAAAGGATTTATAGGGTTGTTGTCAAATTGTGTGTGTAAAAATGGTGAGTGGTATATGGAGGAGCCTAGCATTGCTCCTACACTATGGATAATCTCTTGAACGTGGAAATTCATCCTTGAGAACTAACAAAGCAGTTGAGAAAATGAGGGCTTTAATTGCACAGATGCATCACAGCACCTAAGATATTCAAAACTTCAGACTTCTAGTTGATAATATGTTCAAAATGTATTCTCCAGATTAGCACGCTGATCCCGTCCCGTCCCGAACCTGTTTGGGATGGGACGAGGTTGGGATGGGGTTTTTCCCATCCCGTCCCGTCCCGATCCTGTATGAACGGGATGGAATAGGGATGGGTATATCTCGTCCCATCCCGTCCCATGCCCACCCCTACATTATTTTATTAATTACAATACTTTGCCTCCTTTCATTGAAATGTTTAAGTTTGACACATTTAGATTTTTATTTTCTAGAAATAAAACTTATAAGATGTTATAAAACGTCATTTGATAAAATAAAAAAAATTGCTATAAATAGTATACTTACAATAGCATTTTTAAAACGCTATAATAGACTTTCTATAGCGTTTCAGAGACGCTATAAATAGTGAACTTACAATAGCATTTTTAAAACGCTATAATAGACATACTACAATGTTTCAGAAACACTATAAATAATGTTACTATAGCGTTTTTAAAACGTAATAGTAGTCAACTTACAATAGCAATTTAAAAACGTTATAATAGAACTACCATAGCGTTTCTGAAACGCTATCGTAGTCAATTTACAATAGCGTTTTTAAAACGCTATTGTAGTCAACTTACAATAGCGTTTTTAAAACGCTATAATATACCTTGTGTCTATTATAGCTCCGGCAGACACAGCGTTTGCTAAAACGCTATGGTAGCCTACCATAGCATTTTTGAAATGCTATTAATGACAATATTTCTTGTAGTGAATGTTGACTCGTGCAGTTGCAATTAGAATCGTTGTTTCCCTATTTCCCATACGACATTTAATGTTGACATAACTGTTGGCTAACACTGCTTCGTAAACCACCGCGCCTATATATAGGCTAGTCGTTCTTCATTTCAAGAATTGCGATGAGCGTTATAGAGCATGTTGATTGAATGTGTTTTACCAGAGAAGATGTTTTGAATTTCCAAAGGATGAAGGAAGATCTTCGTCACTATAGTTTTCGAATGTTCTGACAAACGATGAGTCTTAATAAGACATGCTATTATGCGATGCTACTTGATCTAGGTTAGCATCCAATTGATTCTGTATGATCTTGTAATATCTTCTTACATTGTGAAGAAGAGTTATGAACTTTTCCTTAGAGGTCAGATCTGTTTTCCATCTTTTGGTGTTCTCACAGCCCCTTGCGCCATCTAGTTTGGGAAATTATCCCCGCAGCTAGTTTTGGGGTGGCCATTCCTTTTGTATCTACTGAGCTTCATGCGTGATGCCACAACCAGAAGGCATGTTGGTGGAGCGGAACTCTAATGGATGCAACCTTCGGTCCTAGGATGTTAACTCTGCATCACCCTAGACACTCCTATCTTGAGATACATTCCCATTTACCTTCTTATGCTTTAGCTCCAGATCCTCTTATTTGCAGGGTAGATTGGTGGAACAAGGATGTTTGTATTTAGTTTCGAGGTTCGTGCGCTACTTTCAGATTGTCATTGTGGAGTGATTCAATGGAGCAAAGATTTGAGCGCCCGCTTGCAGCCTTTTTCAAGCACTTTACTTTTACCACCTTCTTTGGAGTCAGATTGGCAGAGTGAAATATCGACGTGCGCATTAGCAGATGCATATTTGCACCAGACTTAAATAATTGTAGTGTGTAAACTTTTGTACTAATCGAACAAGCTTTGTAATAACTTTCATTGCAATTAATAAAATTTGTTTTATTTCTTGAATATGTCTTGTGCAAACAATTCTTCTAAACTAAAAATGAAATCAAAGCAACAAAATAATTTGACTCCAAGCGGGGACCAAGCTAATTCGGCCCTGAAGGAGGCGCGTATAGTCCTAGCTCAGATCCCATAGTCCCTCTAGCGAAGTGTTTTCCTTTGCTAAAGCTAGCGAAGTTACTAAATAGTGGACTTCGTGTTGGCAGGTAGTTCCTTGCTGATTATCAGTGATGATACACTAAAACGGTCTCTTTTCTACACCGTTCACGTGTCTTGATGATCTCGAGAAATAATATGTCCAAGAGTTAGCCCAACACTAATCCGGCCCAAGCGGTCCCAAGCCCGCATAATGCAGTGTGCCAGATGGATACACACGTCTCACAACTATCTTCAATACCCATAAGCCCTGCTAAAGCAAGTATCTCAATGATCAGCTTCGAACAGGGAAGACAACAACACTTTGCTTCCAACTAGGAAACAAATTTCAGAGTATATGTCACACATGGAGACTTCTACTTACAGACTACTCTCAAAACGGAAACTATCTCCCGCGTATCTAGAAGCACAAGGCTAACAAGGAAACTCCCCTTCACAACACAACTCCTAATTAGAAAAGGATCTCCACGAAGATCTTTTCCCTAATATACGCCATCAATGGTCTGGTCGAACCAGGATTCCAACACTATAAATAAGACAAGAGGTTCGTAAATTAAGGTACGCTATAAATTCCATGTTTACAACATTTCACATTCTTTAGACTTAGGTGGTGATAGTGAATCTTCCAAATAGAATTAATTCAAATAGACGAGCTAATGCCATCGACACCTCTTGAAGTGCTAATGGCCCAAATAGAATTAATTCAAAATCTTGACCGTCAACATCGATATGATCATTGTTGAGGAACCTTTCAGGTTGGAACTCATCCAGATTAGGCTAAATCAATTGATCTCTTTGAATCTTCCAAGTGTTAACCGTTAACCGCGTGCCTGCTGCAATGTTATAACCTGCTACTACAGTCTTCCGTAGCCTCATGTGGAGATAACAGAGGAGCTGCTGGGCATAAACACAAGGTTTCTTTGATTATGGAATTGAGGTAGGTTAGTTTCTTGATGTTTGATTCTTCTTGGACCTTCTTCAACACATGCAGATTGTTTAGCAACGATGAGATAGCCCACGTCTGGGTAATCATTTTGGTGTCACTTCCAGCCAATATCAATGACTGTGAAACAAGAAACTAGGATCTCACAGTGGATTGAGTGGTACATGTAAAAAAATACTTGCTAATACAAATAATTTCAACACAAGTCCTGGACTTAGGTGGTGATAGTGAGTGGCTAAAAATGTTATGCAAGTAATAGTAAACAACAAGCAATATGCAGAAAATAAAGATGACACCGAGATTTACTGTGTTCAGCTTTGCCTACTTGATGCAGCGTGAAAACGAGAAAAAGAATGATGAAAAAAAATTAAATGATAGGCTTAATTCCGTTGATTGGCTCACCAATAATTCGGAAACATGGGTTTTATAATTCGTTGATTGGTGCACCAATAATCTGAAAAGTAGGGAAAAAAACCACAATAATCTCCTCAGAAAAAGTAAAATCAAAGACGAAAATAACAAACCGTCTATTCTTAAAAGAAAAAGTAAAGCCTAATCCTAAAAAGAAACTAAAAAGACTCATAACTAAATTAAAAACTACAAATAAGTTATTTAGTAAATAACTTTGAGAGCAAATTAGAAATCCTAGAAACTCTTATTTAGTAAATAACTTTTAGAGCAAATTAGAAACCCTAGAAACCCTTTCTACATCATCCTCCTCGGGTGGAAGTGAATTCACCCTCGAATTCGAATCTTCAAAATAGCTAGAATCATCTGTATATGGAATGACGTGCTTGACATTGAACACATCACGGGTTTTGATGTCACTAGGAAGCTTAAGACGATAGGCACTGGGATTGATTTTTTCAATGATCTCCAAAGGTCCAATCTTCCTAGCAGAAAACTTATTATACTCGTCCACTGAAAAACGATTCTTGGTCAAAACAACCCACACTAAATTGCCTTTCTCAAATTCCACCATATGTCGATTTTGATCAGTTATGGACTTATAATGAGTCGTAGACTCAAATAACTTTGCTCGTGTCTGTTGGTGAATTTGTTGCATATTATTCACTAAATCTTCTGCCTTTGTATGAACACACTTCATATCTGGAATAGGAGCTAGTTCTACTAAAGCTCGTGGTTGATAACTGTACACAATAATAAATGGACTATTACCCGTACTCCGATTAACAGAATGATTGAAAGTGAATTCGGCTTGGAATAGTTGTCGATCCCATGTCTTCACGTTCTCTTCAACCAAACAACGCAATAGATTGCCGAGAGAACGATTAACTACCTTCGTTTGACTATCTGTCTGAGGATGATAAGCACTATTGAAATCAAGTTTTGTATGCACTAACCTCCAAAGACATCGCAATAAATGACCAAGAAACTTAGAATCCTAATAAGACACAACAGATAATGGAAGGCCATGTAAATGATAGACCTTCTGAAAATATATTTGGGCAACGTTAACAACATCGGTGGTCTTCTTACAAGCAATGAAATGTGTCATCTTCGAAAATCTATCCACCACAATCATAATGGAATCTACTCCTCGCTGAGTACGAGGAAGCCCGACAACAAAGTCCATACTCACATCAATCCAAGGCTTCTCAGGTATAGGAATAGGCATATAAAGTCCAGCATTCGTTGAAGTACCATTTGAAACTTGGCACACCCAATAATTCCGAAGAAAAACACTCCACCTGATCTCGCCTCAAAGTAGGCCAATAAAATGTTCGAGAAATGAGTTGAAACGTCTTGTCCCTCCCCATGTGTCATTCATTATGCAATTCAGATACAATTTTGACTCGTAAGCTAGAGTCAGGAATACACAGAGATGTTCCTTTGAACAAGAAACCTTTATGTAATAGAAAATCTGATTGTTGGCCTACAATAATCCCATTCAATTTCTCACTGAAATATGCCAGTGGCTATCCCTCTTGACTCAAAACAGCTCCAGTGCCCACTTTGGAAGCATCACAATGCAACTCAAAAGGTTTAGCGAACCATCTTCGGATGGTCTTCCATCTTCATTTCTAGTTTGTGAGCCGTTCTTTCGGATACCACATTCTCGCAGTTGTCCGAGTCTATTACCAAATGACACACTTTTCCCGCCATTATGCAAGTGGTTTGAAAGATATTGTTCCTCAGCCAACCATTGCCATATGTTCCTCGTGGTGTAAAACAAGCTCGTCGAACTACAAGTAATTGACCTTCGTCCCCTCCGACAGCTTCCTTTTGCACAGAATTTGAATCAAATAGCGATTCACCCTCATTCGAGTTGATGTAGAACTGCTCATCCTCTCCCAGCTCGATCTTCATTGTCTATGAATTTGCTTTCTCCCTCTTTGTTATGCACTCTGATCTGATCAAGCGTGGTACACAAACATGCAAGGCCTTAACTTATCAAACTACTTGCACAGGGACACTAACACTAGTTTAACATTTCCTGTTATTCTCTCCTTGTTATACATGCATTTGTCCAGACCAGTGTGTGGGGCGAGTACTTCTCAAGGTGTTACCTTGGAAGTAATTAGACCTGCACATTGGTCATATCCACCTTTGTTTTTTATGCAATATCCGAAACCTCGAACTCAAATCTGAAGTAATAATGACATCCCAGGGAAAGCACATTTGCCTGACCTAAACGGATGAATTCGAATTGTTGACCCTTAGCTTCACAATATGGCGGTGTTTAGAAATCTCTCTTCGGGTTGGAACTCAGCAAGGTTGTGCCAAATCAATGGGTCTTGGGCGTATGCCTGGTAGCAAATGATACCCAGCTATGGTGCAGTCTTCCATGGCCTCACTCGGAGCTAACTGTGGATCGAGTGGTATAGACACATTTCCTCGAGTATAGATGGTAGATACATTAGGTTCTTCAAGTCCAATTTGTACACCTATCTATTGTATTTTATAAGCACTGTGAATCATTTGTTTTTTGTTTTTTTAATTTTTATATTTTGTGTGTGTACTCCTTTTATTCATTTTTTCTTTTTCTTTTTCGACACAAAGAGAAGTTTCTGGTGATTGGTGAATCTATTTTTTCCTCAAAGATGTGTGGAACACGAATTGAGTTATGATTAACTTGTTTATGTGACTTGGACAAACAGTTTTCATTGTTTTAGTATGTATTTATCGCTTCAGACTGGATATCATGGTCTGAATCCATTTGTGTGTATCTGAGCTTCTGCTTGCCCTGAAAAATGTTAAATGTCCACATTTGAGCAATAGTAATATGAGAATCTCAACAGATAACCTGTCTAGATTCTGCATTGTCCCCTGTTGTCTTATTATCAACAAGAAGAACATTCTGAATCTGGGCAGACTTAATTATATTTTTACTTTATCTTACATGATATATAAGTAGTTTTAATATAATGTTGCATATGGGTGAAAGGGTTATCCTTGCAAAAGGTTCCCCTTTTTGCATGCCTTTTGTAGGGTGTAAATGGTATATATTCAATAAAATCTTTCCACACTATAGTGATTTCCATTTGTCACATGATTTATTTCCTTGCAATTCATTCCCCACAGTTATATTCACCTATTGGAATATTTGTGGTTATTCGTTGTTATTGTTTATCTACTGTGATATTTGTTAAACTCCCAGTTTGTTACCACAGCCTCCATAGCTTTGACTTATTGGTATGGAGGGAAATTGATAAATCAGAATTTGATAATTCCCAAGCAACTATTTCAAGCTTTCCTTATCTTGATGAGCACATGTAAGAATAGTGCAGATGCAGGAAACATGACTTCAGATTTTGCACAGGGTGGAGATGCCATAAGATCAGTTTTTGCAATTCTAGACAGGAAAAGTAAGATCAAGCCAGATGATCCAGAAGGAATTAAAGCCAAAAGGAAAATCAAGGGTCTTGTCGAGCTTAAAAATGTTTTCTTCTCTTACCCAACAAGGCCGGACCAGATGATCTTCAGGGGTTTTTGTATTACGATTGAAGCAGGAAAGATGATGGCGACATTGGTTGGTCCGAGTGTCTCAGGCAAATCAACTATCATTGGACTAATTGAGAGATTCTATAATCCACTTAAAGGGTCAGTAGAAATAGATGGGCAGAACATCAAGAGCTACAACCTAAGACTCTTAAGGTCACATATTGCACTGGTTAGTCAGGAACCCACTCTTTTCGCTGGAACCATCCGGGAAAATATTACTATGGGCAAGACAATGTGACAAGCTGAAATACAGAATGTTGCAAGTCTTGCCAATTCACACGATTTCATAAGGTAAGATCTATCAATGCCTCACCTATTCTCTTGAATCATAAACTAGTAATATTTCTTCAGTGGTCTAAGAGTATTTACATTTTCACACTGCAGCTCCATGAAGAGTGGATATGAAACCTACTATGGATAAAGAGGATTCCAACTATCAGGAGGTCAAAAAAAGAGGATAGCACTTGCTCGAGCAATACTGAGAAACTCGGCAATCCTGCTATTGGATGAGGCAACAAGTGTTCTTGACATTGTATAAGAAAATCTAGTTCAAGAAGCACTTGACAAGATGATGGTTGGGAGGACTTGTATAATTGTAGCTTACCGACTCTTGCCAATACAAAAATCGAACTCCATAGTAGTGATTAAGAATGGGAAAGTCGTGTAACAAGCGAATTTAGATTTTGTGACTCAATGTAATACATTATTTTATTAATTACAATACTTTGCCTCCTTTCATTGAAATGTTTAAGTTTGGCACATCTAGATTTTTATTTTCTAGAAATAAAACTTATAAGATGTTATAAAACGTCATTTGATAACCAAAAAAAAAAATGCTATAAATAGTATACTTACAATAGCGTTTTTAAAACGCTATAATAGACTTTCTATAGCGTTTCAAAAACGCTATAAATGCTATAAATAGTGAACTTACAATAGCGTTTTTAAAATTTTATAATAGACTTACTATAGCATTTCAAAACGCTACAAATAATGTTACTATAGCGTTTTAGTCAACTTACAATAGCGTTTCGTTATAATAAAAGTACCATAGCGTTTCTGAAACGCTATCGTAGTCAACTTACAATAGCGTTTTTAAAATGCTATAATAGACATTGTGTCTATTATAGCTCCGGCAAACACAACGTTTGCTAAAATGCTATGGTAGCCTACCATAGCGTTTTTGAAATGCTATTAATGACAAAATTTCTTATAGTGAATGTTGACTCATGCAGTTGCAATTGGAATCGTTGTTTCCCTATTTCCCGTATGGCATTTAATGTTGACGTAACTGTTGGTTAACATTGCTTCGTAAACCACCGCACCTATATATAGGCTAGTCGTTCTTCATTTCAAGCATTGCGATGAGCATTATAGAGCATGTTGATTAAATGCCTTTTACCAGAGAATATGCTTTGGATTTCCAAAGGTTGAAGGAAGATCTCTGTTACTATAGTTTTCGAATGTTCTGACATTTGAAACAATGAGTCTTAATAAGACATGCTATTATGAGATGCTACTTGATCTAGGTGAGCATCCAATTGATTCCGTAAGATCTTGTAATATCTACTTACATTGCGAAGAATAGTTATGAATTTCCCCTCAGGGGTCAAATCTGTCTTCCATCTTTTGGTGCACCCACAACCCCTTGCGCCATCTAGTTTGGGAAATTATCCCTGCAGCTAGTTTTGGGGTGGCCATTACTTTTGTATCTATTGAGCTTCATGCGTGATGCCACAACCGTAAGGCGTGTTAGTGGAGCGGAGCTCTAATGGATGCAACCTTCAGTCCTAGGACGTTAACTTTGCATCACCCTAGACACTCCTATCTTGAGATACATTGTCATCTGCCTTCTTCTGCTCTAGCTCCGGAACCTCTTTGAAGGGTAGATTGGTGGAACAAGGATGTCTGTATTTAGTTTCGAGGTTCGTGCCGCTACTTTCAGATCGTCATTGTGGAGTGATTCAACAGAGCAAAGATTTGAGCGCCCGCTTGCAACCTTTTTCAAGCACTTTACTTTTACCACCTTCTTTTGAGTCAGATTGGCGGAGTGAAATATCGACGTGCGCATTAGCATATGCATATTTGTGCCAAACTTAGATAATTGTAGTGTGTAAACTTTTGTGCTAATCGAGCAAGCTTTGTAATAACTTTCATTGCAATTAATAAAACTTGTTTTATTTCTTGAATATATCTTGTGCGAACAATTCTTCTAAACTAAAAATGAAAAACAAAAAGCGAAATCAAAGCAACAAAATAATTTGACTCCAAGCGGGGACCAAGCTAATTCGGCCCTAAAGGAGGTGCGTATAGTCCTAGCTCAGATCACATAGTCCCTCTAGCGAAGTGTTTTCCTTTGCTAAAGCTAGTGAAGTTACTAAAGAGTGAACTTCTTGCTGGCAGGTAGTTCCTTGATGATTATCAGTGATGATAAACTAAAACGGTCTCTTTTCTACATTGTTCACGTGTCTTGATGATCTCGAGAAATAATATGTCCAAGCGTTAGCCCAACACTAATCCGGCCCAAGTGGTCCCAAGCTCGCATAATGCATTTCGCCAGATGGACACACACGTCTCACAACTATCCTCAATACCCGTAAGCACTGCTAAGGCAAGTATCTCAATTATCAGCTTCGAACAGGCAAGACAACAACACTTTTCTTCCAACTAGGAAACAAATTATATGTCACACATGGAGACTTCTACCTACAAACTACTCTCGAAACAGAAACTATCTCCCGTGTATCTAGGAGCACAAGGCTAACAGGGAAACTCCCCTTCACAACACAACTCCTAATTAGAGAAGGATCTCCATGAAGATTTTCTTCTCTAATCTACGCCATCAATGGTCTGGTCGAACCAGGATTCCAACAATATAAATAAGACATGAGGTTCATAAGCTAAGGTACGCTATAAATTTCATGTTTATAACATTACACCTTCTTTAGATCTCTGCCTTACTTTAGCATCAGAGTGCATCAGCCACCACAACGGTGGTTTGTGGCTCATGTGTGTTTCTTGTGCAGGTTAGCAGGTTTGCATAAGGGTGGGCACGGTCTGGGTTGAGGCCTATCTCAATCCCGGTTCAATCAACCGGGAACAGTTCGGGTCGGGAAAGACATTTTTTTGAGATGGACCGGTTGGACCTAGACCGTTTGGAACCGGGGCAGTCCGGGTCGGGACCATGCCTACTCGGTTTGTTCATTTTCCAATTCAGTCAGCCAATTTTTTTGGGTTCGATTTACCAGAGGCCAAGAATGATTCATTTCATCATTTTTTTTGGCTTGACTATTGTTCTCATTAATCATTTCATGTGTTTGTTTTGGCATTGAGTTGGATTTTGGTAAAACATTGGGTTGGGCTTTGGTTTGCTAATAACTGGGCTTGGATTTAGATATGAAGTGCTACAGTAATCGGGCGGTTTGGGATTTTTTTTGTTAAAACCAGTTTCGTCCCGGTTTAGACCGGTCCGAAACCGAAATCGGGATAAAAACAGTGTAGACCGATTTGTCTTGGTCTTAACCGGTTCGGGACCATACCGAAACGGGTCGGATGGGTCGGGATTGGGATTTTTGCCCACCCCTAGGTTTGCAGGTCAAGGTCAAAACAGAGAGCAAAAAATGACTTTGGCGTCGTCCGTGGGAACGACAAAGTTCCTAACCTTTCACTAGCATCATCTCTCTTCAAAATACAAAGAGATGGTGACCACCAGATCACGCAACAATGAAGAACAAGTGGACACGTCAAATGCCCAGGCTGTTGTAGACTATTAAGTAAATGATTCTTTATCCAAAAATGACAGACCAATTACAATTAAGTTTTGCGATAAAGATTGACTTTTATTTGTTAACCTTATCGTATTAGCCAAGAATTCTTCAGGCGCAATATCATTGCACTGCAAATATTCAAGTCATTAATTTTTCCACAAAGTTATTAAATATATAATACTTCTTTTTTTTTTGTTGAAATATATAATACCTGTGATAATATGCTTATCATGACAAAGATATCATATTCATCAAAATAGATCATAGGTTAATTGTAGTCACATTCAAATACCATTATTTGTTTGACTTAAAGTATCATTTGATGACTTGATTCACATTGGATATCATAGGAACTATTTATGATACATTATAATAAAAATGCATAAAAAGTCTATAAATCAAGCTCACTGAAAATATATCTAATTACCCACTAATCATGGAATCAATTGAGTTTCTAGCAACTATGTTACTCAGCATGTTTGCCCTATGTGCTTACGAGTGGAAGAGGAAAATCACTGCTTATATACCTGGTATTGGCCAGCGGGAAAGGAGTCTATCTATCTGCCTAGCTTTGGTAGATTTCCCTCAACGCAATCCACAAACTTAAATTCCACGAATCCGTCGAAGAGTCTATCTATCTAATGAGTCTATCCACGAATCCGTCGAAGAGTCCACACACATTACACATCTTAAACGTTTTTTTTTTCTTTTCCTTATTTCATGCCTCTAGCCTATCAATCTCTATACATCTTCCCTATGGACTTGGAAATATGAACACCAGTCGAAGAGTTGTACAAATTATGTCAAACGCAAAACAATGCCCATGATGGCCCCCTCCCCCAGCACCTTTTTTTTTTTTTTTTTTAAATTCTTCATGGATAAGCTTCATCGTCCCAAAGAATTGATTATACCCACTTGGAGCTTACCATTGTGTAGAATTGAATTCAAAACTTTCTGCTTCTAGCAGAAGAATTTGAACCTCTTGGTATACTCTATATTCTATAATATAAAAATATGAAATTTAAGTTAGTTTGAGAAACGACATTAAGCATCTCGCAAGTTACAAGTAGTGCAATTTATCATCGAATAATTACAGGAAGAAATTTTTTTCCTCGTTAAATTTCAATTTTATTAATAATTATCAGTAATTACAATGAAACCTAATTAAATAAAAAAACAAAATAAAACAACCAGGAAGAAGAAAACTTGAACACATGTTATAGACGAGCTAATGCCATGGACACCTCTTGAAGTGCTAATGGCCCAAATAGAATTAATTCAAAATCTTGACCGTCAACATCGATATCATTGTTGAGGAGCCTTTCAGGTTGGATCTCATCCAGATTAGGCCAAGTCAATGGATCTCTTTGAATCTTCCAAGTGTTAACCATTAACCGCGTGCCTGCTGCAATGTTATAACCAGCTACTACAGTCTTCCGTAGCCTCATGTGGAGATTGTTGACTATTACATTGCCAACCAAAATAGAAAAATATAGAATAGTCTAGAAAGTCCTGGAGTGTACTAGAAGATTCCGGGAGGGTCCGGAAGAATATGGAAAATTGTGGAACACACCGGAGTATTCCGGAAGAGTCCGGAACATTATGGAGAACTCATAAACGTCCTAGAAGAGTCTAGGACCTTATAGTATGTACTAGGTCATCCTAAAGTCTAGTGGAGACATGTACTTAGTACTAGAGCATGGTAGAATACTCTAGAAGTCTTTGTATCTAGAGAAGTTCTTGTGTAGGCTTGAGTTTGTAAGAATTCTCTAGATCACTCATGTACTTATCTAGTAACTAGTAGGATCTAGAACCTTCCCATAAGGAGGTGGAAGGTTAAGCTAAGTAGTATAAATAGGAGAGGGGATCATTTATTTCATGTATCCCACAAGAAAGCATCCTACTAAGGAGAGATCCCAAGATAGAATTAAAGAGAGTGTTCCTTTTGTAAAGCTATCTAGTTCAATAAAATAGTTTGTTCTTAAGTCCCTTGTGAGTTATTATCAAAGTCCCTCTTCAAAGTTTCTTGTGTCGAGTGCTTCTTTGATTTATATAGTTAAGGCTATTATATTGTTGCGTATTCATTATAATACCAACCATATTGTAGCCCAATTTATCCCCAACATTTGGTATCAGAGCGAGTTCGATCCAATACAACTATCAAAGTCTCTTGGTGTTACTCTGTCCAAGGTATTTGTAAAATCATGGCAGATTTTACTATGTCCATTGAGAAGCTCAATGGTAACAACTATGGATCATGGAGTACTCGTATGAAATTCTATCTGCTTGGACAAGATTTATGGGATATTGTCAATGGAAGTGACACAACACCACCAAGGGAGCCAAGAAGCACAATCTCAACCTCGGAGACGACACCATCGACACCGGCACGACAAGAAGGTCCTGCTCAAAAATCCGACCCTGACGAGTTGAAGAAATGGAAGGTTAAGGCTGGTAAAGCCATGTATGCCTTAACAGTAGCTGTTGAAGATGAATTCTCGGAGCGGATTAAAGATGCTAGAACGCCAAAGGAAGCGTGGGACACTTTGGCATCAATCTTTGCAAAGAAAAATGATGCGAAGTTACAAAGGCTCGAAAATGAGCTTTTGAGAATCTCCTAGAGGAATATGTCAGTGAGTGAATATTTCTCAAAAGTGAAGTCTTTGTGTGACGAGATTTCGAAGCTAGATCCGGAGAATGGTATTACACAAACAAGGATGGAACGAATTATCATCCATGGGTTGAAGCCGGAGTACAAGAGTATTGTCACGGCAACTCGGGGCTGGGCCACCGAACCAAAATTAGCAGATCTTGAGAATTTGCTAATTAATGAAGAGGATCTAGAGAAATCCATGTCTAGCAAAGCTACCTCCCAAGAAGAAACTGCCTTGTTCACTAATAACAGAGGCCGACGAGGACGAGGTCAAGGTAGAGGACGTGGTGTAGGGAGATTCAACAATGAAGATCAAGATGAACGTCAGAGTCATGGTAGAGGTTACCAGTCAGGGGGAGCTCGAGGAACTCCAAATAGAGGAAGAGGAAGAAACCAGAACAAATGGCAACCAAAACATTGGCAAAGTGGTGAATGTTTTAATTGCGGAAAGAAGGGACACTACGCAAGGGATTGTTGGTCTAAGAAAGTTGAAGGAAATATTGCAACATCCTCCAAGAATCAGAGTCATGGAGAAAAAGATTGGGACTTAGATACATCCTTCCTTGTGGAGGAGGTTCATGGTGATACACAAGAGTTACAAGAAAAGCTTCAAATGAAGTTAAAAGATTCAAGTGAATTGGAGGAACGAAGGTCCACAACAGATGGGGAATCCCAAGAGCAAGAGCTGCAATCCAAAACAAGAAGTCCTTGGAAGACAGGCATACATGAGACACCAGAGGAGGTGCATATTAGTCAGCCAGAGATGCAACAGGAAGAGCAGGCACAAGGTGAGTTGCGAAGGTCTACAAGAGTGAGAAGACCAAATCCAAAGTACATAGATACTGCCTATGCTGAGCTCAAAGAGCCAACTACCTTCCAAGAAGCCTCAAAGAGTCTAGAGTGGAGAAAGGCTATGGAAGAGGAGATTATGGCCCTGAAGCAGAATCAAACATGGGATTTAGTACCAAAGCCTGAAGGCGTGAAACCAATATCCTGCAAATGGGTTTACAAGTTGAAGATTCGCCCTGATGGAACAATAGAGTGATACAAGGCTTGGTTGGTTGCTCGTGGGCTTTCTCAAGAGTATGGCATTGATTACGATGAGACATTTAGTCCGGTGGCTAAGATTACTACCGTACGAGTCGTACTAGCCATTGCAGCTAGTAAATCATGGATATTGTGGCAGATGGATGTGAAGAATGCTTTTCTACATGGAAAGCTTGATCGAGACATCTATATTGATCAACCTCAAGGATTTATCAATCATGAGAAGCCAGAGTATGTGTGCAAGTTGAAGAAAGCACTATATGGCTTAAAACAGGCACCAAGAGCTTGGTACGGGAAGATTGCAGAATTCCTAGTTCAAAGTGGTTATCATGTTGCCCCAGCAGATTCGAGCTTATTCGTGAAAGCTCAAGGAGGTAAGCTAGCAATTATACTTGTATATGTGGATGACTTAATTATCACTGGAGATGATACCAGCGAAATCCAACGAACAAGGGAGAACCTGTCAGTACGATTCCAAATGAAGGAGCTTGGAGAGTTGAAACACTTTCTCGGTTTGGAAGTCGAAAGAACCGATAATGGCATATTCCTTTGTCAACGGAAGTATGCAAGAGATCTACTTTCAAAGTTTCGAATGCTCGAGTGCAAGCCAATATCAACACCAATGGAGTCGAACTTGAAGCTATGCACCGATGAGGGAAAGGAGTTGGAAGATACAACAATGTATCGCCAAATAGTAGGTAGTCTTATCTACCTAACTCTATCTAGACCAGATATTTCATTTGTCGTCGGAGTCGTCAGCAGGTTCATGCAAACTCCAAGAAAGCCACATCTAGAAGTCGTGAGAAGAATCATGAGGTATATCAAGGGCACACAGGAATTGGGACTCTTCTACGAAAAAGGAGTACAATGTAAGATCATTGGTTATTGTGATGTCGACTACGCTGGAGATCATGATACTCGCCGCTCAACTACAGGTTATCTTTTCAGTCTTGGTTCAGGAGTTATCTCATGGTGCAGCAAGAGACAACCAACCGTGTCCCTATCAACGACGGAGGTAGAGTATAGAGCAGGTGCCATGGCCGCACAAGAATGTGCTTGGTTGACACAACTTATGAAGGATTTGAAACAGCCAATCGAAGATGGAATCACTATGTATTGTGATAATTTGTCAGCAATCAAGTTGGTTGAGAATCCAGTCTTCCATGCTCTACCAAACTTGTTGAGGTGCAATATCATTTCTTACGGGAAAAGGTTCTTCAGGGAGATATTGAAATGAAGCATGTCAAAACAGAAGATCAAGTTGCAGACATCTTTACTAAGAGCTTACCAGCAACAAAGTTTTTGGAGTTTCGTAAAATGCTTGGGATGACGATACGTATGACGAAGGTTGGCAATGAGGGGGAGTGTTGAATATTACATTGCCAACCAAAATAGAAAAATATAGAATAGTCTAGAAAGTCCCGGAGTGTACTAGAAGATTCCGGGAGGGTCCGGAAGAATATGGAAAATTGTGGAACACACCGGAGTATTTCGGAAGAGTCCGGAACATTATGGAGAACTCATAAACGTCCTAGAAGAGTCTAGGACCTTATAGTATGTACTAGGTCATCCTAGAGCCTACTGGAGACGTGTACTTAGTACTAGAGCATGGTAGAATACTCTAGAAGTCTTTGTATCTAGAGAAGTTCTTGTGTAGGCTTGAGTTTGTAAGAATTCTCTAGATCACTCATGTACTTATCTAGTAACTAGTAGGATCTAGAACCTTCCCATAAGGAGGTGGAAGGTTAAGCTAAGTAGTATAAATAGGATAGGGGATCATTTGTTTCATGTATCCCACAAGAAAGCATCCTACTAAGGAGAGATCCCAAGATAGAATTAAAGAGAGTGTTCCTTTTGTAAAGCTATCTAGTTCAATAAAATAGTTTGTTCTTAAGTCCCTTGTGAGTTATTATCAAAGTCCCTCTTCAAAGTTTCTTGTGTCGAGTGCTTCTTTGATTTATATAGTTAAGGCTATTATATTGTTGCGTATTCATTATAATACCAACCATATTGTAGCCCAATTTATCCCCAACAGAGATAACAGAGGAGCGACTGGGCATAAACACAAGGTTTCTTTAATTATGGAATTGAAGTAGGTTAGTTTCTTGATGTCTGATTCTTCTTGGACCTTCTTCAACACATGCGGATTGTTTAGCAACGATGAGATAGCACACGTCTGGGTAATCATTGTGGTGTCACTTCCAGCCAATATCAATGACTATGAAACAAGAAACTAGGATCTCATAATGGATTGAGTGGTACCGGTAAGAAAATACCTGCTAATGCAAATAATTTCAACACAAGTTTTGGACTTAGGTGATGATAGTGAATGGCTAAAAACGTTATACAAGTAATAGTAAACAACAAGCAATATGCAGAAAATAAAAATGACACCGAAATTTACTGTGTTCAGCTTTGCCTACTTGATGCAGCACGGAAACGAGAAAAAGAATGATGAAAAAAAATTAAATGATAGGCTTAAATCCATTGATTGGCTCACCAATAATTCGGAAACAATGGTTCTACAATTCGTTGATTGGTGCACCAATAATCTAAAAAGTAGGAAAAAAAACACAATAATCTCCTCAGAAAAAATATACAAAGCTTATTAATCATCAAAGTCTACCTACAATATTGAGGAAGAACTATATTTATAGTACTCAAATAACTTGAATAACAAACAACTTATTTCTAAAAAAAAAAAAAAAATCAAAGACTAAAATAACAATCAGTCTATTCCTAAAAGAAAAGTAAAGCCTAATCCTAAAAAGAAACTAAATAGACTCCTAATTAAATTGAAAAACTACAAATAAGTTATTTAGTAAATAACTTTGAGAGCAAATTAGAAACCCTAGAAACTCTTATTTAGTAAATAACTTTGAGAGCAAATTAGAAACCCTAGAAACCCAAATTAGGTACCCTAGAAACCCCTCTACATCATCCTCATCGGGTGGAAATGAATTCACCCTTGAATTCAAATCTTCAAAACAGCTAGAATCATCTGTATATAGAATGAGGTGCTTGACATTGAACACGTCATGGGTTTTGATGTGACTAGGAAGCTTGAGACGAGAAGCATTGGGATTGATTTTTTCAATGATCTCCAAAGGTCCAATCTTCCTAGCAGAAAACTTATTATACTCACCCACTGAAAAATGATTTTGGTCAAAACAACCCACACTAAATCGCCTTTCTCAAATTCCACCATACGTCGATTTTGATCAGCTATGGAGCCATAGACTCCAATAACTTTGCTCGTGTCTATTGGTGAATTTGCTGCATATTATTCACTAAATTTTTGCCTTTGTATGAACACGCTTCATATCTGGAATAGGAGCTAGTTCGACTGGAGCTCGTGGTTGATAACCGTACACAATAATAAATGGACTATTACCCGTACTCCGATTAACAGAACGATTGAAAGCGAATTCAGCTTGGAATAGTTGTCGGTCCCACGTCTTCACGTTCTCTTCAACCAAACAACACAACAGATTGCCAAGAGAACGATTAACTACCTTCGTTTGACCATATGTCTGAGGATGATAAGCACTATTGAATCAAGTTTTGTACGCACTAACCTCCAAAGACATCGCAAGAAATGACCAAGAACTTAGAATCCTGATCAGACACAATAGATAATGGAAGGCCATGTAAACGATAGACCTCCTGAACAGGAATTCTAAATGTCGAGGGAACCAGCGAGGGACGTGATGTGGCGGGGTGGGAGCCGTCCATTTCGCTCGAGATACGTGCCGCCATTTTTGATGCACGTATCTCGAGCGGGATGGACGGTCCCCACCCCGCCACGTCACATCCCTCGCTCCCGTTCCCTCGACATTAAGAACTGCTCCCTCCTGAAAATACATTTGGGCAACGTTAACAGCATCAGTGGTCTTCTTACAAGCAATGAAATGTGTCATCTTCGAAAATCTATCCACCACAATCATAATGAAATCTACTCCTCGCTGAGCACGAGGAAACCCGACAACAAAGTCCATACTCACATCAATCCAAGGCTTCTCAGGTATATGAAGAGGCATATAAAGTCCAGCATTCGTTGAAGTACCCTATGAAACTTGGCACACCTGATAATTCTGAACAAAACGCTCCACCTCTCGCCTCAAAGTAGGCCAATAAAATGTTCGAGAAATGAGTTGAAACATCTTGTCCCTCCCCATGTGTCATTCATTATGCAATTCAGATACAATTTTGACTCGTAAGCTAGAGTCAGGAATACACAGAGATGTTCCTTTGAACAAGAAACATTTATGTAATAGAAAATCTGATTGTTGGCCTACAATAATCCCATTCAATTTCTCACTGAAATATGCCACCGGCTTTCCCTCTTGACTCAAAACAGCTCGAGTGCCCACTTTGGAAGCATCACAATGCAACTCAAAAGGTTTAGTGAACTGTCTTCGGATGGTCTTCCATCTTCATCTCCAGTTTGTGAACCGTTTTTTCGAATACCACATTCTCGCAGCTGTCCGAGTCTATTACCAAACGGCACACTTTTCCCGCCATTATGCAAGTGGTTTGAAAGATATTGTTCCTCAACCAACCATTGCCATCTGTTCCTCGTGGTGTAAAACAAGCTCGTCGAACTACAAGTAATTGACCTTCGTCTCCTCCGACAACCTCCTCTTGCACAAAATTTGAATCAAATAGCGGTTCACCCTCATTCGAGTTGTAGAATTGCTCGTCCTCTCCCAGCTCTTCATTGTCTATGAATTTTCTTTCACCCTCTTTGTTATGCACTCTGATCTGATCGAGTGTGGTATTTTCTCCATGGAACGGAAGGTCCTATGTACACAAACATGCAAGGCCTTAACTTATCAAACTACTTGCACAGGGACACTAACACTAGTTTACCATTTCCTGTTATAATTCTCTCCTTATTATACATGCATCTGTCCAAACCAATGTGTGGGGCGAGTACTTCTCAAGGTGTTACCTTGGAAGTAATCAGACCTGCATATTGGTCATATCCACCTTTGTTTTTGATGCAATATCCGAAACCTTGAACTCAAAAAGCACATTTGCCTGACCTAGACGGATGAATTCGAAATGTTGACCCTTCACAATATGGCGGTGTCTAGAAATCTCTCTGCAGGTTGGAACTCAGCAAGGTTGTGCCAAATCAATGGGTCTTGGGCGTATGCCTGGTAGCACATGATACCCGGCTATGGTGCAGTCTTCCATGGCCTCACTCGGAGCTAACAGTGGATCGAGTGGTAATTAAATACATTAGGTTCTTCAAGTTCAATTTGTACACCAGTCTATTGTATTTTATAAGCACTGTGAATCATTTGTTTTTTTTTTTTTTTTAATTTTTATATTTTGTGTGTGTACTCCTTTTATGCATTTATTCATTTTCTTTATGGACACATGAAATTGTATGTTGCCTTTTTGTCTTGAGTTTCAATAATCGTTTATGTTGTTATTATTATTATTTTGTTTTGATTTTATGCTAGCTTGAACTCCTCCATTTTATGGTGGTTGGACGTATCCAAAGCAATATGATCATTGCATGGATCCTAGCCTAGTAGAAAGTTTATATGTTCTGTCCATGAAAGACAATTTGGTTGTGAGGGGTCACCAAGAGTATAGGGATTCCAAAATTCATATGGTAGTATAAATTATTTAATCCATAACAGAGTAAAATCAATATGGCATACACCAAGACTTGTACATGATCTACAATGTGTTATTCTTATGCCTACTCCATATACATATGTGGAGATAGGCGTGGGGTGATAAATACTTCCATAAGCGTTGCCTTGAAGTAACTATACCCGCAGTTTCGGTCATGTCTACCTTGCTTTTAGATGGGATAAAAACTCAAATCCTTGTATGAGGCGTGCCAAGCCCTGCAGTGACACCACTTGAAGTCCTAATGATAACCCCAGGGCAAGCACGTCTCCCTAACCCAAATGAAAACAATTCAAAATGCTGACCATTCACATCCACATCGTTGCTTAGGAATGTTTCAGGTTAGAACTCATTAGGCTTTAGGTCTTGAGTTTCAGTAATGATTCATTTTTGATTTTCATGGTGGCTGGTACTTATCCAAAGCAATATGATCATTGCGTGGATCCTAGCCTAAGTAGAAAGTTTATATTTTCAGTCCTTGAAAAACAACTTGTTGTGAGTTAAGAGACCAATGAGTACAAGGATTCCAAAATTCATAAGCAATTATTTATTTACGATAGTTTCCACTTTTAATCCATAACGAGTAAGATCAATACGGCATACACCAATACATGTACATGATCTTTAATGTGGTATTCTTCTGCCTACTCCACATATGTATGTGGAGAAAGGCGTGGGGTGATAAATACTTCCAGAGGCGTTGCCTTGGAAGTAACTAGACCTGCGGTTTCAGTCATGTCTACCTTGCTTCCAGATGGGATAGAAAGCTCAAATCCATGTAGGAGGCGCACCAAGCCCAGTGACGCCACCTGAAGTGCTAATGGTATCCCAGGGCAAACACGTCTCCCTGACCCAAATGGGATCAATTCAAAATGCTGACCCGTCACATCCACATCGTTGTTTAGGAATCTTTCAGGTTGGAACTCATCAGGGTTGGGCCAGACCAATGGGTCTCTATGAATCTTCCAGGCATTCATGATTAGGCGTGTGCCTGCTGGAACATGATACCCCGCTATTTTGCAGTCTTCTGTGGCTTCATGTGGACCTAACAGGGGAGCCGGCGGGTATAAACGCAAAGTTTCTTTGATTATAGCTTGTAGGTATGTTAGGTTCTTGATGTCTGATTCCTCCACCTGTCTACCCTTTCCGACGTGAAATTCCAACTCGTCTTGGGCCTTCTTCAACATATGTGGATTATTTAGCAGTGCCGATAAAGCCCAGGTCATTGTGACCATTGTTGTATCACTTCCGCCTATGATCATTATCTAAAAAAATCAAGAACCAGAACTTAGAAAATTATCTAAACTCAAAATATGCTTATAATGTTGTAATTGGTACAAACCAACACTTACGAAACATGTAGCCTTATTGATGGTATCTGCATCATAATCAGAGTTGGAGAGTTTCGAGTCCTCAAGTATTGAAAGCATCACGTCCATGAAGTCCTGATCGCGGGTGGTTTCACTGGACTGTCGCCTCCTTTTATGCTCGTCCAACCACCCCTGAACTATACCGTCAACTTCCCTAGCTACCTTCTTCATCTCTTTCTCATAACCCTGCAAGTCGAACCGCTCCAGAAATGGAAGAAAATCTGATAACACAAACGACCCCATAAGCCTGAAAAAATCCCTCACTGCCTTCTGGCACCTCCTTGATTCATGTTCAGTAAAATCAGTATTTGCACCAAAGTATCTCTTCCCATTCACCAACTTAACTGATACATTGAGTGTCAGATCACCAAACCATTGCTTCATGTCTACTGAAACAGGGCCATGGGTTTTTGTTTTGCTGGCACAAAATTCATACAACTCTTTGATACTCGTAGATATTTCATCCTCCCAGACATGCTTGAGTGACTCGAGACGACGGGTGGAGAGGAACTCAAGCATGACTATTTTGCGTATTTCACGCCAATAAGGCCCGCACGGGCCAAGTTGAAACATGGCGTAGTTGTAGCCCAAGAGCTTAAATGCTATACAGCTTGGGCGACTTGCTAAGATCCTATCGTTAGTGGTGAAACATTCTTTTGCAATCTCTGCATTGCTTACAACTATTGCTTGGCGAATGCCAAGCTGCATCATGAAGACTGGGCTGTACTTATCGGCCATGGCTGCCAACGTTATATGCGGGAGGCCACCCCAGGCTAGTAGATGCAGGTGTCCCATGATCGGCCATGCTCCACCTGCCCAGGGCGCCTGCTTTATTTTGCTTCCGTTTCTAGAGAATGATTTTCTCCATACTGTGCAGTAAACACATAGTAATGCAATGAGAGTCAGCAATGGAGTTGCTAGGAACTGAAGTGAATTCATGTCAAACACGAATTTGGACAGGAGCGGTATAATTATCTCATTTGCTTGCCTTCAATGGTTTAATTTAATCACAATTTATAGACCTTTAAAAAGAATTTTTTGTCAAACATGAATTTGGACAATTGCAGTATAATCGCCGATTGTAAACCACATAAATTCTTATATGCGTTCCTTTTCAGTGACACGATTTTTCAACGCAATCAATTGGGATCTCCTGTATATAATGTTGGGATAATGGAATAGTGTTAGGTGACAACATCAATCAGAGATAATCTGACCAGTTGAATCGTTATCTGAATGTTTATGTCGCTTAAGTTCAGTGTATCATTCATTAAAAATCACTAGTGTAGGATCCTAATGATCCAATTATTTTTCTATTACCTACAATCATTTTCATGGAACAGAGGCATTCATAATTTTCATCCGCTATTTGTAAACTAGGTGTTAGAGTGATAAGATTTGGCCATCATTGTCTGCGTAAGGATAATAATTTCTGACAAGCTGTCTTCATCAGGCTACATGAACACTGACTAAGCTTCCACTTTCTAACCCACCTTCGCCCGCTTTTGGAGGGCTAGGCATTAGAGCGGACCAAAAGCTATTGTAATCAGTCGGGGTTAACTAAGCTTTGGCCAGGATAAGATTTCGGGACTGCAAGTTTGACTTGAGTATTCTAATTTACTTAATTGCCTAAAGGTATGACTCCAAAGCTGGATTGATTGATCAAACTAATAATAGATTAACCAACTTTTGTGAACAACGGTGGAATAATAATAGGGCAGATGCCTTGGATTTATTAACAGTACTTTGTGGGCACGCTTCTTATTCCATGGGCACTCGAGGTCTTCGTTGTTTGTGTCTTGTATGTGTTGGGTCGGATCCGGCAGGACATAAGCTTGGGTCCATTAGTTGGTAGGGCCCAAGTAGAAAAAATCTTTGTAGATCGGCATGCCATGTGTACGACCCATATTGCGAGACGGTTCAGTACCAATTACTCCTCCCAGTTAATGGGGTTGCGTGCAAGATCATTAGTTTGATGAATGTAAACTTGTGCAGTTGCAATTGGAACCGTTGTTTCCCTATTTCTCTTACGACATTTAATGTTGACATAATAACTGTTGGCTGACACTGCTTTGTAAACCACCGCGCCTATATATAGGCTAGTCGTTCTTCGTTTCAAGCATTGCGATGAGCGTTATAGAACTTGTTGATCAAATGCGTCTTACCAGAGAATATGCTTTGGATTTTCCAAAGGCTAAAGGAAGATCTTTGTCACTACAATTTTCGAATGTTCTGACATTTGCATCGATGAGTATTATAAGACATGCTATTATGCGATGCTACCTGATCTAGGTGAGCATCCAATTGATTCCGAGAGATCTTGTAATATCTTCTTACATTGCGAAGAAGAGTTACGAACTTCCCCTCAGGGATTAGATCCGTCTTCCATCTTTCGGTGCTCCCACGGTCCATCGCGCCATCTAGTTTGGGAATTTATCCCCGTAGCTAGTTTTGCGGTGGCCATTCCTTTTGTATCTACTGAGCTTCATGCGTGATGCCACAGCCGGAAGGCATGTTGTTGGAGCGGGGCTCTAATGGATGCAACTTTCAGTTCTGGGACTGATTACGCCCAAACAATACACGCGGTCAATTGCAGTATAGAATGGGGTGTCGATCCCACGAGGAAAACGATCTACAAAATAAGGTTAAGGAAAACAATCTATGCGAAACTAAAGTTAATAAATTCTAACAAATTTAAAATACGAAATTGAATTTAATTTAATGAAAATTAAGTTTAGAAAAATCACAAGGTTCCAAGAATCCCTCCTAGACTTCACACGCCAATTAGTATTGATTCGCTATAATGACTCAACTACGTGTTTCACATCCCAAACGACATAATCGGAAAAATAATCTTTTAATCATTAATAAACCCTAATGTAAATGAATTTAAGATTTCACTTTTTCTGAAAAAAGCACAAAGGTTTGTCATATGTGATATCTTAAACTTACGATATATCCGGAGACAATACCGTAATAAATGACGATCACATATAACTAACCTACCGGAATCAATTAATCCTTAAACATTCCACACATAAGAAAAGCGTGACTAAGCTTATATGGAGAAGAAAGATAATCACCGGAGTAATAAAAATCTACGAAGAAATCTATGAAATCTCTGTCACTAAAATAACATAAATTTCTATATTAAATAAAAGTGAGAATCATTAAACATCATTATTCATCGTGAACACTTAAAGCGAATCAATTACTAATTTAGTGCGTTACATCTAGGAGTTCACCTCTTCACCTTGCGTGGGGTTTAGTGACTCATGGTGGTGGTGGACACAGCATCAATCGAGGAGGAACCCATCACTTCCTGTACGCGCACGAATCCCGAGAAAACAGCTAAAAAGGCTATGTGGTGGCTCTTACAAGTTCTCGGGGTGGCAATAGCTAAAACTGTTTTTCAGTTTTGAAAAACAGTTTTCTCCCGCCGAATTCGCGCTCTGCTTCAGCCTTCGTCTTCTCCAGCGCGACAGCGCCCTTCCCGCCTCCGTTCTCCGCTCCTCGCGAGCTTCCTCTCCTCCCAATCGCTCCTGTACCTGCAAGAACAAAGAGAGAGGGTGAAGGAACAGAGATAATAACAAAACCGCGAGAGAGAGGACGAGAAACAGGGAGCTGAAACAGGGTGGTGTTCTCCCTGTTTCGCGGTGGTAGCGAGGTTCTCGTGGTGGTGGTGGCTCTAACAGAGAGAGGCGTGAAGGAGGGAGAGACCTTGGAGAAGAGAGAAAGAGGAAGGAGGGCGGTTGCGAGGGAGAGAAACAGGGAGGTGCTCCCTGTTTCGCGGCAGTACTGTGCTAAGTGGTGGTGGCGATGGTGTTCGAGTGATGGTGGCGATGAGAGAGATGGAGGGAGATGATGGTGGCGGCTGTGTTATGGACAGAGAGAACGGTGGCGAGGTGAGGCTTGTAGCGTGAAACAGGGAGGTGAAACAGGGGCGAGAGCGAGGACGGTTAGTGGCGAGATGGTGGTTGGTTAGTGGCGAGAGCGGCAGGGCTCTGCCTAATAACTCCACAGCACCCTAAACACTCCTATCTTAAGAGACATCCTCATCTGCCTTCTACTCTAACTCAAGATCCTCTCTGCAGGGTAGATTGGTGGAACAAGGATGTCTGTATTTAGTTTCGAGGTTTGTGCTGCTACTTTCAGATTGTCATTGTGGGGCGATTTGATGGAGCAAAGAATTGAGCGCCTGCTTGCAGCCTTCTTCAAGCACATTACTTTTACCACCTTCTCTGGAGTCAAATTGGTGGAGCGAAATATTGATGTGTGCATTAGCAGATGCATATTTGTGCAAGACTTAGATAATTGTAGTGTGTAAACTTCTGAACTAGTTGAGCAAGCTTTGTAATAACTTTCATTGCAATCAATAAAATCTGTTTTATTTCTTGAATATGTCTTGTGCGAACAATTCTTCTAAACTGAAAAAGGAAAACAAAAAAACGAAATCAAAGCAACAAAATAATTTGACTCCAAGCGAGGACCAAGCTAACTCGGCCTTCAAGGAGGCGCGTATAGTCCTGGCTCAAATCGCATAGTCCCTCTAGTGAAATGTTTTCTTTTGCTAAAGCTAGCAAAGTTACTAAATAGTAGACTTCGTACTAGCGGGTAGTTCCTTATTGATTATCAGTGATGACACAGAAATGGTCTATCTTCTACACCGTACACGTGTCACTATGATCTCGAGAAATAATAGGCTCAAGCGTCAGCCCAACACTAATTCAGCCCAAGCGGTCCCAAGCCCGCACAATGCAGTCTGCCAGACTGACCCACACGTCTCACAGTTATCCTCAATACCCATAAGCTCTGCTAAGGTAAGTATCTTGATGATCAGCTTCAGTCATGCAAGATAACAACATTTTGCTATCAACTAGGAAACAAATTTCAGAGTATATGTCACACATGGAAACTTCTACTTACAGGCTACTCTTGAAACGAGAACCATCTTCTACGTATCTAGGAGCACAAGGCTAATAGAGAAACCCCCTTCACAGCACAACTCCTAATTAGATAAGGATCTCCACAAAGATCTTCTTCCCTAATCTACGCCATCCATGGCTTGGTCGAACCAGGACTCCAATACTATAAATAAGACATGAGGTTCATAAGCTAAGGTACAATACAAATTTCATGTTTACAACATTACATCTTCCTCAGATCCCTTTCTGACTTTAGCATCAGAGTGTCATTGGCCACTACAACGGTGGTCCATGGCCTACGTGCGTTCCTTGTGCAGGTCAGTAGGTTTGCAGGTCAAGGTCGAAACAGAGAGCTAAAAATGACTGCATTAGTTTGGCCCCGTCTGTGGAGACGACGAAGCTCCTAACCTTTCACTAGCATCATCTCTCTTGTGAATACTAAGAGATGGTGACCACCAGATCACGCAACAATGGAGAACAAGTGGACACGGCAAACGCCTAGACTGGCACTATATCGCCACTCTTAGCGGTGTCGGTGGTACATGGGCAACAGACTCACACCCTCGCTCTAGCCACAACAACGACAGACCCCAAAATAGATTTGTTGTCGTCTCACATACATCAAATCACCAAAGCAGTGGAGGCTCTCATACAACAAAACCCTCCACCCGCTAATGGAGATCAGGAGCAGCACATGCCTCCATCTATGGAAGATCAAGTACTGGATCCGCAGGGGCAAGCTAAAGGAATTCCTGCTCTGAGAAGCGACCAGAATGACCTAGGGACCAGGGGGAGTCAATCAAGGAGATCGAGAAGTAGGCTCAGGGCATAATCTATGTCTTTCATGAAGTCGGATCGAATGAAGACCAGTCAAACAGATCCCGCAAGCAGACTTTACTGAAAATGCGAACACAGCCCGCAGATGAGGACATATGCATTTACTACTCGAGGGTGCAAAGCCCCATCACCTTGGCCTTTATAGACAAGGACCTAGAAGTAGTTTGAGCATCGTATAATGACGTTCCCGTCATGTCAGTCTCCATTGAAAGGTGGGAGGTGAAGATGGATCTAGTAGACACGGGAAGTTCTCTCAACGTCTTGTTCTACAACGTGTTCCGCGGTATGGACCTCAAGGAGGAGAACCTGACGCCCAGACTACCCGCTGAATGGATTCAGCGGAAAGAAATGCTTCTCAATCGGAAAGATAAAGCAGTGTTGGTAGGAGAGCCACAACTGAGAAAGGTCATGTTCCTAGACTTCATGGTAGTACACGCGTCGTCTACCTACAACCTTATCTTGGGTAGACCATGGCTCTACCAGATGGAAGCAATAGTCTCCACCCTTCACCAGTGTGTTAAGTACACTGCTAATCACTCTGAAGGAACGATATGTGGGGACCAACCTACAGCACAAAATTGCCATTATGTTGCATTTAAGCAAATAGAATGTTCTTAGATCCAACTGGATCCCACAACACAATCTGAACTAGCGCCAGACCCAGTGACTTTGGACGCATCACTCCATTCACACGAGATCCCAACAGTGGTGGCTCATTTCAAAAATGTGGGAGGTTCAAACGGTACAAGAGCAATCCGCTCTTCAACCCAGCAAAATGGAAAGTTCAATGTAAACGGGAGTACATCCCCCCGACAATCCATCGGCGAGAAAACTAACTCCCACTCTTCAGTAACCTATGAGACATCAGCGAAGCTCGGTAGTTTGCTGAAAGTATCAATGATCCAACAAGGGCCATGCGAATTCACTTCAGGGCCGGATCGACTTCCCTCCACCAACAGTTAGTCTATTTCAGTTGTTTATTTTCCTTTCCATAGTCAATGCAGAGTTTTAGTTCTTAGAAACTTATGTGATTTGCAATCATTTAAGAAATAAAAAGGAATTACGCAAACACATTCTATTTATTACTGGAAAGATGTAACAACAAGCGCCCTGAGGCGGATACAAAAGACTACATACTATGAGCATTTGAATCCGATGCGACATTAAATAAAGACTTGTTTAAACAGTCCGATTTCGGAAGACAACTAAGGTACTCAAAGTAGGTTCTGCGAACTCTTCGATGAACGTTATCTGCAAGCAACAACAGGACGAAGGACTGACACGAGCAAGAATAGGATGAAATAATGCATCCAGTTCAAGGCCCCTATGGATACACTCCTCAAATATGGTCTGCCCATTTTACCTCCCACTTCGCAATGAGGACGAAGATGACCAAGGCGTCATTGTGAGGGAAATGTACACCCCGGAGATCACTATCCGTAAACATCATTGGTGGGATCGGGCTTTGAACTCGTGCATGCTGCACTTCTCGGTCTTCGCACTGGGGTGGTGTCTACATCTCGGTCAGTGTCCTTTTGTGAGACTTGTTAGATTGTTTTCCCTCGTAATCGACCCCATGGAGGACATAAATGATGCCATGAGTTTCTTTTTCAATCTTCTTGACAATGTCTTCCATTTCCTTTGCCTGGTCATGCCTCCTATCCAAGCTCAGGAACTTCTTGAGCTTGCCTTTCATGATCCAGTACTCAACTTTTCCTCTGAGGTTTTTGCAATCCTCAGTATCGTGTTCGCATTACTTATAGAAGGCGCAATATTATTTATGTCGCATTGAGCGGGGCCTCCTCGCTGCTTGAGCGACTACTTAAATTCTTCCCAATTCTTAATGGAATTGAGGATATCGGATAGACTGGAGTTGATAGGGGTAATTGGAGACCTTATCCTACCTTGTGCGGCCGTATCGGTCTTATTGTAGTTGCGCTTCCTTTTGTTCCCGACGTCCTTCTCCTTTTTCTTCCCCTTTTTCTTATCCCTGGGGACCGAGGGCTTCTTCTTGGATTCCTCATTTTTTTATGGTCAGCATCTTGTCTTGAGTGATATATCTTTGGGCATCATTCGGCGGGTCTGCCATTCTTTTGGGGAGGATCTAGGGTAAGGAAATCATAGAACTTACTCCCCCTTAGACCCGAGGTGAAGGCTGTGATGGCAGTGTCATTACTACAGCTGTCGATGAGAGTCAACTCAACGTTGAAACGCGTGACATATTCCCTTAACGTTTCGTTCTGCTTCTGTTTTAGGGTCAGTAGATAGTGCGGGCCCTTCCTGATTAGTTGGCTTCCCACGGAACGCATGAGGAACGTCGTCGCCAATGTCTAGGAGGTTGTGGAACAAGGTCAATGCTGACTTTTTCAGGCTGGTAGGGATTGATAGACACATTATCGCATCAAACCCTTCCTTGAGTGCCATTACATGCTAGAAGTGGCACAAGTGATCGGACGAGTCTCCCATCCTGTCATAAAACTCCAGCTTTGGCGGAGTGAACTTCTTCGGTAGTGGTTCATCCATGATATGTTCCATAAACGGAGGGACAATGAGGTTGAACAACACGTCAGAATTCATGGCCCCTAGTTGGATGAGGTTTTGCTAAACTGTGTCTGTCAGCTTTGGATGTTGGGTCTTTGTTGGCCACTCATACGCCTTTGGTCCACTGAGAAGCTGCAGGGGCAGTGCGGCTCTCCTGAACGTGTTTTCTGGAACCTTTTGGAAACTGAGTTTTTCGCTGCTCACGGTCTCCTCCTGCGGGTGGACGATAGTATCTCAACTGCTCGTGCGATTTGTTGCATCTGGGTTGACATTAGATCCACCCTTGGGTCCATCGTGGCTGTCAGTGGCGTGGGGTGTGAGAAGGTTCCTCCTGCGGTAGCGACGACACCATAGCTAGCGGCGCTCTGCTAGTTCCAGCGTTTGGCGGTTCAGCAACGTCTCCATTGTTAAGAGACCTTGTTGTCACCATCATTTTGGCTTTCAGGAAAATGTGGTACTACTGTTTCATATGAAGAACTTTGTTGTTCTCCACAGACAACGCCAAACTGATGTAGTCAATTCCTGCTCTCATTCCTGGCCTTGACCTAAACATGCACAGGAAACGCACGTGAGCCAAAGACCATCGTATGATTGCCGATAGCAATCTGATGCTTAAGTTAGAAAATGCTCAAGAGAGGCTTAAAGCTATAAATTGGGTTTCTGTAGCATACATTTGTTCATCGACCTTATCTCCATTTATAGTGTGAGAGTCCTTATTCGGCTAGGCCTTTGATGACGTAGTTTAGGGAAAAAGATTTTACTGAAAATCCTTTCCTAGTTGGGAGTTGTCCATGTAGAGAAGTTTCCCTACATTACTTGTGCTCCTAGATTTGCAGGAGATGTTTCCCTTTCAAAGTGTTGTCCATGCAAGAAAGTTCTCTTGCCCGACTTATACTCCAGTATTTGTTTCCTAATCGGAACCAATGTATTGTTGGTTTGTCCGTCTGTGGTTGATCTTCCAGATACTTGCCTTATCAGGGCTTACTATTGCCTTATCAGAACTACGAGTATTGGGCTTAACCGCATGACTTGTGGGCTTAAAGGCGTGTTACAATTTTGGTCCGACCTTTTGAATCTTGCCAATAGTGGGCTTAGTGTTGTCTGGACCTTGCTGGATTGGGCATGCAATCAGACCTACTTTGTTCTATTGATGAGATTATCAATTTATCATAACACACATATGATATTTGATCAGAGTACGGTTTGATGTATCATCAATTGGTTTTTGATTTTATGCTAGCTTGACTGCTCCATTTTATGGTGGTTGGTCCTATCAAAAGCAATATGATCATCGTGCGGATCCTAGCCTAAGTAGAAAGTTTATATTTTCAGTCCCTGAAAAAACAATTTGTTGCAAGTTAGGAGTCACAAACAGTACAAGGATTCCAAAATTCATAAGCAAATATTTATTTAGGATAGTTTCCACTTTTAATCCATAACGAATAAGATCAATACATGTACATGATCTTACAATGTGTTATTGTTCCACCTACTCCACATACATATGTGAAGATAGGCGTGGGGTGATAAATACTTCCAGAGGCGTTGCCTTGGAAGTAATTAGACCTGCAGTTCCAGTCATGTCTACCTTGCTTCCAGATGGGATCGAAAGCTCAAATCCGTGTAGGAGGTGCGCCAGGCCCAGTGACACCACCTGAAGTCCTAATGATAGCCCAGGGCAAGCACGTCTCCCTGACCCAAATGGGATCAATTCGAAATGCTGACCCTTCACATCCACGTCATTGTTTAGGAATCTTTCAGGTTGGAACTCATTAGGGTCGGGCCAGACCAATGGGTCTCTATGAATCTTCCAGGCATTCCCGATTAGGCGTGTGCCTGCTGGAACATGATACCCCGCTATTGTGCAGTCTTCTATGGCTTCATGTGGAGCTAACAGGGGAGCCGCTGGGTATAACCGCAATGTTTCTTTGATTATAGCTTGTAGGTATGTTAGGTTCTTGATGTCTGATTCCTCCACCTGTCTACCCTTTCCGACGTGAAATTCCAACTCGTCTTGGGCCTTCTTCAACATATGTGGATTATTTAGCAGTGCCGATAAAGCCCAGGTCATTGTGACCATTGTTGTATCACTTCCACCTAAGATCATGTTCTGCAAAAATCAATAACCAGAACTTAGAAAATAATAATAAATTCAAGATATGCTCATAATGTTGTAATTGGTACAAAACAACACTTACGAAACATGTAGCCTTATTGATGGTATCTGCATCATAATCAGAGTTGGAGAGTTTCGAGTCCTCAAGTATTGAAAGCATCGCATCCATGAAGTCCTGACAGCGGGTGGTTTCACTGGACTGTAGCTTCCTTTTATGCTCGTCCAACCATCCCTGAACTATACCATCAACTTCTCTAGCTACCTTCTTCATCTCTTTCTCATAACCTTGCAAGTCCAACCGCTCAAGAAATGGAAGAAAATCTGATACCGCAAACAACCCCACAAGCCTCATAAAATCCCTCACTGCCTTTTGACACCTCCTTGATTCGTGTTCAGTAAAATCAGTATTTGCACCAAAGTATCTCTTCCCATTAACCAGCTTAAATGACACATTGAGTGTCAGATCACCAAACCATTGCATAATGTCTACTGAAACAGGGCCATGGGTTTTTGTTTTGCTGGCACAAAATTCGTACAACTCTTTGATACTGGTAGGTATTTCACTCTCCCAGACATGCTTGAATGACTCGAGGCGACGCGTGGAGAGGAGCTCAAGCACGACTGTTTTGCGTAATTCACGCCAGTAAGGCCCATAAGGGCTAAATGCAAACATGGCGTAGTTGTAGCCCATGAGCTTAACTGCTATAGAGCTTGGGCGAGTTGCTAAGATCCTATCATTAGTGGTGAAACATTCTTTTGCAATCTCTGCATTGCTTACAACTATTGCTTGGCGCATGCCAAGCTGCATCATGAAGACTGGGCCGTACTTATCGGCCATGGCTCCCAACGTTATATGTGGGAGGTCACCCCAGGCTAGTAGATAGAGGTGGCCCATGATCGGCCATGCTCCAGCCGCCCAGGCGCCTCCTTTATTTTGCTTTCCTTTCTAGAGAATGATTTTTCCATACTATGTAGTAAACACATAGTAATGCAATGACAGTCAGCAATGGAGTTGCTAGGAACTTAAGAGAATTCATGATTTACTTGCCTTCAATGGTTTAATTTTGGATGGAACTCTAACCACAATTTATAGACCATTAAAAAGAATGTTTATGTCAAACACGAATTTGGACAAGAGCGGTATAATTATCTCATTTTTTGCTTTTTTTTTTTATATGTATTATGAATCTCTAATTGTCTACCATATAAATTTTTATATACCTTTCTTTTCAGTGAGTCAATTTAGTTAGGCTTGTAGCGGATGATTTTCAACAAACAATCAATTCGGACGAGTGTTAATCAGAAATGGATCCATTTTCAGCATCTCTAGGATGGTGATGGGCCGGCTTGGCACGGGCCTAACGCTGTCGGCACGGCTCTCTAACAAGGCATAATTAGAGATGATCTGACCACTTACATCGTTATCTGAAAGCATCTTAATACGATGGGAAGTGCTAGACATGTCTGAATGGCCAGCTGTCACATGTTGAATTCCGTAAAAATCGCTCAATCCTAATGATATCCAGTTACATTACTGTTACCTACAAACATTTTCATGAAATAGAGACCTTCTTTGATCAGCAGAAATGGATCTATAGGGGCAAGTGGGGAGTGGCTCCACTGACTTGAAAAACAAAAATTTCACACAAATGCTCCTGCTACTGTACTCACTTAATATTGTTTATCTACATATAATTTTACATTTAAAATTTAATAATTTTTTCCCTTAATTTTACATATTAATTTGATGATAAATAAAATAAAATCAATTTACAGATTATGTCGGCAACTTCTTAATCAATTTTGTGAGCTTTGACAACTCACTCCTCTCGCGGTCAAGTTGTAGGTGATGGGGGACTCTTCTTCTCACATAGGTAAAAATATGTCACTCGACTCTCCTTGTTTTATAAGTTTTGAATGTTGTTTTCAATGTTTCTATTACTCATGAAGTTTGTAAATAGTCCTCAGTATTTTCATTGCATGTGTCATCAAATAGATAAGTTTGTTATCTGTTTTATCTATTTGATCAGTGAAATTCTTGAAATTATGCATTGTTTTATGTACTTGAATTATCTAACAACTTACATATTTGAAAGAATATCACACTGAAATATGCAATATCTGAAAAGTAAGGTTGAACAAATAATCGAACAAACTAATGAAACTGACCGAACCAAGTATTTCGGTTCTTGAATATCCAAAATCAATCAACTTAGCTCAGTTTTCGGTTTTCGTTTTTTTGAAATTTAATAATATAGCCGAGCGACTAGATTGTTAATGTATATGCAAATTGAAAGTTAATCTCTTGAGTCAGCTTTGCAAAAGAAGGAAATGACAATGACTACTAAAATAAAGTCTAAAGTT
This sequence comes from Berberis thunbergii, assembly GCA_003290165.1. NCBI lineage: Eukaryota > Viridiplantae > Streptophyta > Magnoliopsida > Ranunculales > Berberidaceae > Berberis > Berberis thunbergii. Next base: position 54,464 of record QNQO01002537.1, on the reverse strand, counting down.
CTACAGATTTGTCAATAAAACTTAATTATTAAATAATACCTACCTACGTAGCCTATAGACATTTGTGTGTGATAGATATTCAAGTAATTTGTGCATAAATTACCATATAACTTCATCTTCTTAACCAACGTGTTGCACATCCATCTTATCAAGAACTCGCTTACTCCCCAAATAAACATTTCAGAAAATTCACTGAATCATCAAATGTGGAATGAGTAATCCACATATTAAGAACGGAAAATGACTTTTAGGACCTATTTTTCACCAAATAGACAATTTAGATATCATAGTTGATGTAATTACTAATTTGTGCACTATTTTATACTTTTATGACTAACAGGGATTCCTTTATTAACCCAAGTTAATTCATAAAGTTATATGACATATTTACTAGAAAACCTAATTTTATAATTTATGACCAACAAGGTCTACAGGAAAAAAAAAACTACGTTAATTGTTTTTTACCAATTTTAGTTACTATTTGTTAGTTTTATAGACCAACAAGGACTACAGAAAGAAAAAAAAAATAACTACGTTAATTATTATTGAACGACAATTTTAACAAAGACTACGAAAAAAAACATTAGCCTGTCACTGATCTGAAAAATAATGGACATCATATGATAAATCCTAATTTTATTCAGATCAGTGAACAGGCTAATGTTTTTTTCTATAATCCTTGTTAAAATTGTCGTTTAATAACAATTAATTTTTTTCCTGTAGTCTTTGTTGGTCAATGAAACTAACTAAGAGTAAATAAAATTAGCCAATAATAATTAACGTAGTTTTTTTCTTCTTTTGTAGTCCTTGTTGGTCAATAACAAAGAGTAACTAAATTGTCGTTCAATAACAATTTTATATTATAAATCCTAATTTTTCATATAATAAATCCTAATCTTTTTCAGGTCAGTGCACAGGCTAAATTTTTTTTTTGTTATTGTTAAAATTGTCATTCAATAACAATTAATGTAGTGTTTTTTTTTCTGTAATCCTTGTTGATCAATAAAACTAACAAAGAGTAACTAAAATTTGTCAATAACAATTATGTAGGTTTTTTTTCCTGTAGTCCTTGTTGGTCAATAACAAAGTGTGACTAAAATTGTCGTTCAATAACTATTAACGTAGGTTTGTTTTCTCTGTAGTCCTTATTGGTCATAAAATTATAAAATTAGGTTTTCTATTTATTTATGAGGGTAAATATGTCATATAACCTTATGGGTTAACCTGGGTTAATAAAAGAGTCTTCGTTAGTTATAAAAATATAAAATTAGGCACAAATTAGCCATTACATCAACTATGGTATCTAAATTGTCGATTTTGTGAAAAAATAGGCCCTAAAAATCATTTTTCGATATAAAAATATAGATTTCAAAATATTGAAATGAAAATAATAACTTCAACGTCCCGGATGATGTTCTAATAAGCACCCTACTATAGACTCTAATCCCCCCTAGCCGTGTACAACATAATATTTTTGAGACTTTTGGTATGTAGAGTTATGTCTTGAATGTGAAAATCATGTGTTTTAAGTTATGTCTTGAATGTGAAAATCATGTGTTTTAAGTGGGGCACTTTCCTATCTAATTTAGTCTAAGATAGGATTGACAAACAGGGTAATCTCTGGAACGTTTCCGTTCATTTTGAGGATTGACAAACATTAGGGTAATCTCTGGAACGCAAAGTGGTGTCAATCTTTTAACCTTCAAAACCACTGCATTTTCTTTAAGGCAGGGTTTCAAGTTTCAATAAAAGATGTTGGGCGAGGCAGAGAAAGGGAGGACCAAATTGCGAAGAATTGCTCCACTCGCTCATTTTGATCAAAAAATACTTCAAACATGATATCGATTCTATGTAACATATTATATATCACGCAAATGAGCCACTAGAAAATTCAATATATCACTGTATGTTCAAAAATGTGATAATCAACGCTAGTAATGCTCTTAGCATTTACCAGAAAACAGCAATGTTTATATATCCAAATAAAAGGTTGTTAGCATCAGTATCGCTGACATTCAATTGTATAGTGATCATTGCATCATATGAACCAAATAGGATAAATTCTTTTTCTACGGCAATTCTCAAGTTAGATTAGAGTTGAAAGGAAGTGCTGCGAATAGGGCAGGACCGTCAAGCAATACAAGACGTTGCGCCACTGACCTGATAATAACAGGACTTCACAACATAACAGCAAATAATAAATGTATATTACAAACATCACACTGGCAGTCTAAATACCATCTCACTAATAATACCAACCTCTATTAAAATAACCAAATATCTCTTTACCAATCAAGCCGGGTTCGGTAAAATCTCTATTTCATAAGCAACAAAATAAAAACTGTCACGGTAAAACTAATTCTGACATCTAAGTTCTGTAAAATGTAAGAATCAACTTTTGAATATGCAGAAGACCTATGATGCAGTGTCTTAAAATCTAGCAAAACAGGCCCCATGAGTATTGTAGCAGTTATTTTTGTATCAAACCCCTCTCTGTCCTCACGCATAAGTTTGAATGGTACTGCAACAGCTGAAATGAAATTTTAAAATGAGTTCACTGAGATCACAACTCTGTCAGTTGATACATGCCTTGAGAGACCTGAACCTCCGCTCTTTGTACATTCTCACCCACTGCAGCCATTTTTCCATCTTCACTTCGGTTTGGGCCTATGGAAGTGTTTGCAGACTGAAAACCTGTGCCAGCTACAACTGGAGCCTCTGCTCCATCTATTTGTTGGTACACACCTTGCAACACCTGAACCTGCACTCCTCTTTGTACATTCTCACCAGCTCCAGCCATTTTTCCATATTCAACTTGGTTTGTGCCTTCGGAACTATTTGTGTACAGCAAAACTGGAGCCTCTGCTCCATCAATCTGTTGGTACACGCCTTGAGAGACATGAACATCCACTCCTACTCTTTGAACATTCTCACCCTCTCCCGCTATTCGCCCATCTTCATCATAGTTTATGCCTTCGGCTCCTGATCTTTGCACGTTCACACCATCTACAGCCATTCGTCCATCTTCATTTTGGTTTGGACTATACTGCAAAACTGTGCCAGCTACAACTCGAGCCTCTGCACCAATCTGAGCAGTCTGCTGGATTCCAGAGATACTACTAACTGCTGCGGCCAGTGATATTAAATCCTTGATTGGGACTCCAGATAAGATTCCGATACTAGTAATGTCTTGTTCACTTTGACTGAAATCCAAAGCTGTTGTCTGCCCATTTGAAGGAGTGTTATTTGCTTCCATAATATGCATTTGTTCTTCATTTTGGTTTGGCAACGTTTGCGTATTCTCAATTTGCATCCCAGGAGCATTATCGGCACAGACCATTTTGGTTGAGTCATTCTGTGCTTGGTCACCCTTGTTGCTAGAGGATTTCTTTTTTGGGTGTTTCTTTTTTAAACGGGGTTTTTTTGCTTTGAGAGGTTTTGGAGTTTCCTTCGTTGTGCTATCCTGCTCAGGCTTCTTTCTGCAGGGGAGAACTGTGAGCTGATAATTGCCACCGTTTCTTGCCTCAGAGTTCCCATCAGGATTCAAGTGAATTGCTAAGAGGGCAGTTCGTGCAGCTTTAATTTCCGCTTCTTTTTTAGTCTTTGCTGTAGCTCCAATATACTGGACTCCACCAACCTCAACCGTACAAGAAAATGCCCCTCCTGGTGTGTCAATCTTGTGAGACACATAATATGATGGAACTGCATAGTTCATCTTCTGCGCATATTCCTGGAGTAGATTTTTGCATAAGCCTGTCTCATGCTGAAACACAAAGTTAAAATAAGTATTCGAGAATAAAAGTGATGGTTCCGCCAGTGTGTGTACATGTATACATGTCAAATCAATTACCACATACGAGAATCAAATGGATCCAACAACAATTAGGAAGAAATGACTAGATGATTGTCAGTAATAGATGAGGTAATCATTCACCCCATACATGAGATTATTTTCCTATATCTTATCTATTTTATGTACTTCACACAATGCGTTTGTGCTTGTGACATACCATGAGGAAAGTGAACATAGTACTCAGTCTTCCCTATAATTCATTGCCACATTCCATGTTATTTACTTTCTTTCATTTTTTAATTTGGAGTGCAACATCAAACTCTTTCATGCATTGGCCTGATCAATTGCATGTCCAATTTGTTTTCATTAGTCACATAATTATAATCGTCATAAATTTTGCAACTACCAAATAAAGGAAGTAGCAACTCCATCGATTATAATACAAACACTATAACAATATTAGCCCATCATAAAAATACATCTTTTCTTAAATGGATTTGGAGAGCAACATGATGACCATGTACTTGTGCATGTCCCCTTCATCTACGTGGGGTTTGGACGTCTCCGGTAACGAAAGATGTCTTAAATTTTTAGTATGTCTACATCTAGTTTGTAATGATTTTCAATTGATTAAACAGAATGGCCCTCGACTTTGCACTTCTGGGCACACAAAAGATGAGATTATATGGAAATTGGGCCAAAAGAGGCTTCCTCTCAAACCATCATTGCACAACACAGTAACAACAATTCACGGGAATTCAAATTTTAGAAGCAAATATGTTCCTTAAGGTGGATGATTTTGAAGTGGAAAGTAGGAACAAAGCATATGATAAGATTTTGACGATTGATCCTGTTATATTTAGAACTTAACTAAGAGTTATATCTTTATGAAAGAAATACAAGGGCAGCAGCCCCCACACCAACAGGCAATTTCGAATCTCTATTGCACCCACAAGTACCAAAGAAACCCATAAAATCCATGATGACCTGATCCCAAGATAAACCGTAATTTCTGAATACTCAGACAATTCTTTCTGATTATGGAATATTCCCTCCCCACCCCCAAAACAAAAAAAAAAAAAGTAAGGCAATCGCGGCATCATCCAACAACCCCACAGGCGAGAAGGAAATTGTGCCAAATCAACTAGCCACCTTACAATGTGGACACAGGTGGTCCTGATTCACCACATGAATACACAAAAGACAATCAGCCTCCAACTCCATCCTCCTAATCAAAATGTCCTTCGCAGCAACACAGTCCCATTATGCCTCCCACCACAACTTTGGAAGGAAACCTTTCTTCTACACTACAGAGATAGGAAAATTATCATTTCCCTTGAGATAGGACTCACCTCCACCAAGTGATTATTGTAGAACAAAACATACGAAGAGATGGAACCACTATTATCCTGCATCCCATTCATTGAGCACCCTCCTTAAATGTAAATTCCAACCTCCACTATTAGGGCTCCCTCTAAAAAATCTATAGAGCTTAGAGCAACTCTAAGCTACAGTAAGTTTTCCTGCTTTCGAGCAAATTTTCCCTTCCGTGATACTAATCGCCTACCAAATGTCTCAACCATCAGATCCCATATCTCCTTAAGAGCTACATTTGACCCCTAAGGGAAGCCCCAAGTATTGACAATGAAGGCTTTGCACCACACAACCAATAATAAAAGCTGCTTGCATCACTAAAACACCATCCCCAACTCCCCTCACAGCATTCCTGGAGAAAATTATTTTAGACCTGAAGACCAAATAGGGCCATCAGCTGTTCAGGTTGGCCACATGGTCCCAATTGTTATCCATAAGTGTCATCCATTAAAAGGATCGTGGTGAGAAATGACTGGAGCCTCCTCCCTCGTGATAAAGCCACCAATACATCCCACTACCTATTAGTTTTCTTAGTCTGCTTAAAGCCTTTGCTACCACAGTAAAAATAGGCCTCAACTTTTTGACACCGTCAATTCCCCTCTTTCTATCTAACACCATTTTTTTGTCTAACACCACCACTTTTTGACACCACCTATATAAACCCAAATTTCAAAATTTTCTCTCCCCATCTCACCCTCTCCTCTCTCTGGAAAAACACCAACACCGCACCGCCCGCCGACCGCACCTCGCTTCCTCTTCTTCTTAGGAATAACAACAAGAATGGAGCAGCAGCAGCCACTCTGCCCTGCCGGACGCCCCTTTTCCTCTTCTTCTCTTTTTTTTCCCTCGCGGGGCCTGTGTGGCAACAAAATTTGGCCCTCACACAGGCATCTGTGAGTGAGGAACGAGAGTCTTCCGCGAGGATGGGTTTCCCACTCGCAGATGCCTGTGAGAGGGTGAAAGGAAAAAAAATAGAGAAGAGGAGGAAGAGAGAAGAAGGTGGGGGCGGGGAGGGGCGGTGCGGCTGGCGGCAGAGTGGGGGTTGTTCTTGAGAAGAAGAGGAAGAAAGGATAAGAAGAGGGAAGAGAGAAAGAAGGCAAAGAGGGGCGGTGCAGCCGGTGGCGGGGCGGGGGCTGTTAGTTGTTGTTCCTGTGAAGAAATGACCCTTTCATTGGTGATGTACTAAAGCGGGGTGGTGTCAGAGAGTGGATGTGGTGGTATCAAAAAGTCGGGGCTGTAAAAATAAATGGTGACAGGGATTCCTGACTTGTTCCTCTCTCGTTTCTACAAAACCTTGTTGATCTTCATTGACCGAGATGGAGAAGTGGACATTGGAATGGCACACAATAATCCACCTCTCTCCAAAGCACATTCTCGAGGGAACACAGCAAGAAATTGTGTCTGTTCAGTTATAGGCTTTTTCGTCCACCTTACACATCAAACCCAATTCCCCACTATGACATTGAGAATCAATGGTCTCATTTTAGTTTTTACTTTTAATTTTTATAATGAAGAATCAATAGCCTTTATAAGTCATAATACTATACAAGATTAGATTGTAGAAGTCATCCCATTATTATTGTCATCTATCTTCATTGGAATCATTCTCATTCTATTTATTTTTCCTTGTTCAAAATCTTTTTTTTTTCCCTTTGAAACACTCTAAAGCTCTCTCAAGTTTGTTTAGCTTAACCCTAAAAGAGGGTAAATGAAGGTTAAAGAGGTGTAAAAGGTGAGAAACAATTTTTCAAAGCCTGGCCCCAATGTTATGTATCAATGCGATACATGTTAAAGTGGCTTGGATACGTATCCTGCATATAGCACAATACCAGTAACTATGAATATGACCTCATCTAGACACCCATAGCATGAAAGTAAAGTAAACAGTAAGTAACTAACATGTATGAAATCACTATTGCATTTGACTACTTTCTCCTTTTACAAAGATAGGAACTGAGACCCGAATTTCATACAGAATCATTTGTAAACAGAACTTAGCACATGTAAAAGAACTTACCACTGGATTAGTAATGGATGAATTCTCATTCCCTGATTTAGCTATTTCCATAAGAGCAACTTCTGCAGCTGACTGCTCTGCTGCTTTTCGATTGGAAAACCCAGGGAGAGAGTCATATCTAACATTGTTTACAATCACACTTGACCTGAAATAAGGCTCATGAGAAGGACCTTCCTTTATAGTTTCGTACGTAGGAGTTAGAAGTCCTCCCTTCTGTGCATACTCCTGCAATCGACTCTTAAATACATAGCAATTTGACACGCCTGTTCAATAAATAAAAAAAGATATGTCAAACAACCAAATAGTGGATAATTAAGATTAATTTTTTTTCCTTGGATCAGTAAATAGTTGAAGTGAAGATCAGAAATATGCTCAAGGAACAATCTTTATGTATCGCTCTACAACTGTTGTTGCTTGAGCAGTGGGAGTAAGGTCAACGTAAATCTGATTTTAAAATCAAAAGAGCAATACCAAAGTCCTCATGGTAGTATCCAGTTGCAAAAATGCACCATCAAATACAGATTATGAGAGGATAAAAGGTTAGGCACTGTTTGTTGTTTAGTGTTAGTTTGTAGGCAGTATCTATATTTAAAAAGAGTGAACATATGACTTCCATTTATTAAACATGCCAGGAGAGCACATACTTTCCCACAATCTATTAAAACAAATGTGTTTAACATGCTCACGCAAGCATCTCAAGAAAACAACCATGGATTTTGGGAAAATACTCCCCCTCCTAACAACACACACACACACAAAGAAAACAATTTCCACAATCTTGGGAAAATTCCAGCGATTAGAGATCATCATCAAATTCAAATGACTGAACTTACCACTGGATTAGTGATGGATGCATTCTCATTCCCTGATTTTGTTATTTTCAACTAATCCCAGAAACGTAGCACAGATGTTGATTTAAGAAGCAAATGACTCGTGGGTTAGCTTTTCAGGTGAGAAGAGAAATTCTGAGTCCTCACTATCTATGTTAGAAAGGACTAGAAACCAAGAAGAACAAGCTCTAGGAATCCAAATCCAAGACATAAAATAATAGAGATATTCTCTCCAACAAACCAACAAAAACAATATATTACTCAGGTTCACATCTAGGAATATAACTAAAACATGCCAAAACACTAAAAAGGACGGCTTCTAACCAATATCCTACTCAAAGGAAACTTCATAAATGGTATATTCATTAGTTTACTGTAAATGCTCAATATGAAGTCTTCCAATTTGAATTATTCATACTGCAATGTTCTACATTAATACAAAGTACGTCCATGTCCATTGTAGTGCATGGTTATTGATGGAAATCCAATAAACATTTCCCTTAAGTCTATTCTTCTACGAGTCTACCAAACCATGCCATCAAAAGTGTCAGGGCTTATGCATGCACGCGTGTGGGTGTACCCAACATTTTTTTAAAATTTTTTATTTTAAAGTGTTGTAACTAGAGGCTAGCCTTGATGACAGGAGATTTTAAGCCTCAAAGCACACCTCATTGCTTCTCAAAATCTACATACTTATACTTAATGGAAACTTTTTTGAAAACCTGAGTTGTTTATTCTTTCATTTTAATTTTCTCAACCCCAAACTGACCACTGTACAATTCTTCCTTTTTTACATTCTTCCATCTACTATAGGGTAATTCTTCTTCATTGGACTTTTATCATGTGGGAAAGTTCATCATTTTCTCATGCTTTCTGAATAAGCAAAACTCCTGGGCTACTTTCGGTTTTGCTTGTGTAGCCTAGACCCCTAAAGCCCACCCAACCGAAAATAATAACAGAAAAAATTAGGTTGTGTTTGGTTGCTCAGAAAGAAACTTTCTGGTGCAAATTACTTTTCCAGTTTTTTGTTGCGAAAGTGGCCCTGAAAATTTTTTCAACTTATGCCTTTTCCCAATATTAGTTGAATATTTTACTTAGCTCCCCCAAAAGCAGAATTCTTCCAGTCCACACAGTCATATTTTGCCTCCTAAACAATAATGTGGCAAGTCAAACATGGATCACCGATCACCTCCCTGCAGCTAGAATCAATAACTACATCCGCCATAAGAATTCCATCAAGGATTTGGCATTCATCAACCAATGCACCTTGAAAATTCAGAATAATACTCTACTTGCAGGCTTTCATCATTTGATATGACAATGACACGGATAAGGGTAACGGTATCTAACACAGATACGAGATGTCGGACATAGCGGCAAAAAATACGATACGGGATACCTCGGGAACACACCTGTACATTTGAGTATTATTAACCTTTTCAACAATAATTTTAAATTATTACTCAATATTGCTACTTATGTACCACTAACTTGTAATACATTTGTAAATAATTGAAACTTTGATATGTGAAAGTTGTGATCTAAGCATGGAATGTCTGATGAGACTATCAATGGGTGTAAACACATTTTTTCTTTCTGTATAGAGCATCATTGTTACATAGTTGTTGGTCATAGCCTTAGCTATAATTTGTAGCAGCAGCTCTCAAGGAGGCCAATGGGACGATGATCCTTAGCTCACAATCCCTTCTTTCTTGGGACTGAGAGTTATGAAAATAACATTCAGTCTCTGATCTAGAAAAAATGGACCTTTTGAAACTCCCATACAGCCTCCATAACGATCTCCCCTATAAAATGCCAGCACACCTTGAAAATCCCCATAGGTGAACCATCTGGACCTGGTGCTCTATCATCAATGCAAGATCCCAAAGCGCTCCAAATTTCCTCTTTGTCAAAGTCCCTTTCCATTGAGCTCCACAAAGATGCTATCAAAAGGCACACTTGCCAATAAGGTATTCACTTAGCCTTTTTGGCATACAACTCCTTAAGGTAATACCACATCACTATTACTCTCAACAATTGTAGGTCTTCCACTAAGACAACCTCAATATTAAAGTTGGAGAGATCATCAAGTCCTCTCCTCATTATTGCATAAGCATGGAAGGTTTTTTTTTTTTTTTTTTACTTTAGTCTCCATTATCCCGCCCGTTGGATCCAAGCGTTACCCTTCACCTTGACAAATCCCCTCAACCACCACCACTTTAGAAACCCTAAGATGGAGAATTCTCATCTAGGGGGCCTCTCCTTTGAAGGATTCGATAACCCCTATCTCCTCCAATAAAGTAGCTTCCCTGGCCTTCATCTTCCCATAATAGTCCTTGCCCCACTCTGCAAGACTGCAACCTTCGTCTTAAGGTGGTTTAGGTTGAACCACATCACATAGCTAGTTGAACCCATACATTGCGGCCTCTCCATACCATTGCTCTAACAACCAAATCAAGGCCTCTCTTCCAACCACGCCATCTCAAAGGAAAACAGACCCTTTACACTGCCCATTAGACAAATTGGGTATTTGATCAGAAAAGGGAACAAAATGATCTTTGAGCATTTGAAGAGAGATTTCTGAAATTTGGGGATGAAGTAATGGCATTCTTATGGTGTTGGGATTCAATTTTTTCGAATGAAGGTCAAATTTTATTAGCTATGAGTGAGAATTCAAGATATTTTCTAAGCATACAATGGTGAAAAGTGTTTTTAGAATCGAAGGGAAGCAGTGTGAGGTGGATTGTGGGAGGGGAAGCTGGAATTTCATCTTAGAGTTTAGTGGAAGGAGATCAGTCAAGGTGTTAGTTTAAGAGGGTAGTGTGGATTGGATAGCAATATCTCTGTAGAGTAGGGATGGCAACGGTGCGGATTTGGACAAATCCATCCCCCGCTGGAGATCACGGATATCCAAATCCGCCCCGAATATCTGTTTACCATATTTTGTAAAAATCATCCCCGAACCGGACGGATTGGTGGATATCCACTCCAAATACCCGAAAAAAAAATGATCATTTCAAATACCAAAAACAATTGAACAACCAAAACTTCATTCTCAGCCAACAACAAATCCACCACCATTCTCAAATATCAACAAATCAAAAACAGATCTCAGCCAACAGATCGAACACTTCATTCTCAAAAACAAATCTCAGCCAAATATCAAAACCTTAATTCTCAAACAGATCGAACACTTCATTCTCAAATATCAAAAACAGATCTTAGCCAACAACAAATCACACCACCAGATCGAACAACAAAAACTTGATCAAGCCACCACCATTCACCAAATCGAACCACTAGATCGAGCCATCGCAGATCAAACTACCAGATCGAGCCACTGCAAATCGAGCCACCGCAGGTCAAGCCACAGATCTTATCAGTCTCCCTTCCTTCGACCAAACACTCTCTTTCGACCATGGCCATCCCCCTTCTACTATGTCGGAAGCTTGCTTCTTTCACAAGCTTTTGAGTGAAAGGTGAGCAGAAGATCGAAGCCTCCTCTTTGTTGATGAACACATTGATAACTTCAATTTGTTCATTTGATACTTTTTCGAGTGAGAAGGAGGGTTGAGGAGGAACTGAAGAGAAGAAGATGCAGAGAGTGAGAGAGATCTATTATCGAGTGAGGAGGAGGGTTGAGGAGGAACTGAAGAGAAGAAGATGCAATGAGTGAGAGAGATAATGAGTAGGGTTAGGTTATTTTTCTTTTAAAGGGTTGAGGGTATTTTACATCCTTAAACGGATTTACAGATATCCGTGGGGCGAATATGGCCAAATCTGTATCCGCCCCGAATAATAAACGGATACAGTTTGGATATCCATATCCGCCCCAAACGGAGCGAATGGGGCGGATATCCGTGAAAATCCACCTCACTGCCATCCCCACTGCAGAGAGGTTGTGATTCAAAGGAGAGATAACTAATTGGAGATTGGGTTGGGTTGGGGAAGTCATAGGTGGTTCTACATGAAAACAGGAACAACAATACAATCAGTCGTTAAACTCATAATTCTAACCAATACAACAAGAAAATAAAAGAAAAAATGGTGGCTATCCAAACATGATATTCAGAAACTAATTACATCCTCAAAACAACAAAAGCTCAGTATCTTTTTGGGATGATAATCAAACAGGCATTTCTTCACACATTTGGCGTGCCCAAACAAAACATTATCCATAACTGTCGCTCAAACAAACGAAACTGGGCATTAAAAGATATAGGGTTTTTCTTCTTCATTGAGAAAACCCCAGATGTTAATAGTGTGTAAACACAAATTCTAACCAAAACAAACAATGGGTATCATAAATTTGGGTTGTTTTTTAAACCACGGAAGAGAAAAAACCAAACTCTATCAATGTCCAACAAATCCTACATTGAAAATGCAAATAAAAACTGGGTTTCGTTCTAATCACATAGAGAACGAATTACTTCATCATATCAGTTTAAACAACACAAATAGCGATGGAATTAACACGAATTGAGTGAGAAAGATACAAAATTTGTAGTAAACTAACCAGCGAAGCCATTGGTGATCGACATGGCTTTCTGGGTTCCCTGAGAAAGCCCAACTCGAACCAAATATCTCTCTGTTTTAGAGTTCAGAAGAGAAGAACAGTGGTATCAAGCGAGTATGTGTGTTGGGAAGGGGAGAGGGGTTTTGGTTTGTAACTCAAGTGCCACTGCTGCACTTAAATACCCCAGAGAAATTCGATTCTCAGTCCACCCCAATAGGGCAATAGGGCAATTGGGCAATACATCACGAGGGTTCATGCTCTTGGCACTAGCAAGTTTTGTTTATAGCCACCCACTTTTCAACATGCCAATACATGGCTGGCTAGAATTGTTAAATGAGAAGATAGGGTAAGAGGAAATAATAAGTCATTTCTAAGTATCTAGCAAGTGGAAACGAGTGAGTTGGGCGCATTCCAAAATAGCATGAGTCTGATTTAACATCGTGTGATTTGTTTTAAAAAAATATTATACGATCACAATAAAAAAATAAAAAAATTAGTTTCCCTAAATAACCATATTTTTCGTTTTCTACTATTTAAATATACGTAACCATTTGTAATTTCTTCTAGAACATATTTTAAACTTCGAAAATACTTGGGAATCGAGATTTTGCAACCATATTTGTAATTAGGGTGATGTGGCACGATATGCAAAGATAATGTATTCATAGAGATACGAGTAAATATTCTCATATCGTAACACGTCACCTTGGTTACAAAATTTTGATTCTCTAACCAAGTTCTTTAAACTTTGTAAATTTCCTCTCTATTTTTTATAATAATATATTTTCTATTAACCAACATCACCCCTAATTCTAAGTAAAATTCATCCTTTATTTTTGTTCAATATCAACCGAGAAGGTGTATTCTTTGACTGGTGTTTTTTAATAGATTTTAATTATATTTATATGTGTCACCATGTCTCAAGAAAGATTAAATGGGTTAGCTATGATGTATATTGAGAGAAACTTAGCGGTAAAAGTAAATTAGTAATTTTGCATCTCAAAATGCTACAAAAGTCATATTTAAGTAAAATAAGGCATTAAAGTTTTTTTCTAAAGAGAGTCCCATTTTTAGAGTTCGCCCAGCACCCCCTCATGCCACTGTAAGAAATGCCTAAATTTCAGTGACAATATAACCCACTCACGCCACACAAATAAAAATCTAAAAACCTTATCTATAAATCTTTCTCTCAATGAATCAAACGTTAGCAACAAGGTATCATGCAACCAGCAGAGTATTTCATGTTGTTCTAAGCAAAAATATATGTTGGCTCCCACCAAGGTGTTAGTGACACTCAATGATAATGCATTGCATGTTGCACCTTACAATTCAATTACAAAGTTGAAGTTGCATTGGGTTGAGCCAATTGCATGCATGTTTTCTAAATCGAATTTGAAGTAGGTAACTCCAAAAATTATTTTTTTGTTTATCCCCACTCCTGGTTCTAAATTTACATTTAGGCATAGTACATCTAAGCTAAATTTAGCATACACATTAGTTCTTGTATAGTTCATTTGTTTCCACAATATAACGCAAAATTTGAGCATCGAGAATTAGTTCTACCAAATTATATGCTCGAGATAAATATTTTCTACAAAGCTTTGTACGAGCTACATAAATATGAGAAGGTTTTTGTAACATCCTTTGGCACAATCTTTGGGGTCCCACTTCCACATACGTGTTTTTCTCAGTTTCTTTCTTCACGACTTTCGATATAATCATTTTAAAAAAGTTTGTCTTGGCAGCCAGGCCTTAGAGCCATTTTTTTGCTCAGCTTGGGTGTTTTTACACTTTTATCCTTTCTCTTTAAAACACAATCACAAACATTATCTATAGAAGGGGTAAAAATGTTAAAAGCCCAAAACCTAACTATAAAACCTGGCTGCCTAGAATTGGGGTAAAATCTTTTATGTCACATGCACTCGCGTCTCTCTATAGCACACATTCCAGCCTCATACAGACAAAGACCCAAGTAAAGACATTGTAATCGAAAAATAACTAAAATTTCCCCAAAAGCTATAAGACACTATCAACAAATACAAATTTGTACAAGTCCATCATCATGAGAGAATTTAGAGATTGTTGTTAGGAGACCCCACGGGTATCATGCTATAAGACACTTCTGTCTTGTTTTAATTGAGATTCTCCTAATTTTAGTTCCATGCAACATCTTCATAAGCTTCTAATATACTAGAAAACTCATTTCAGTTAATGTAATATGACAAACATTATGCACGGTATTTATATTTCATTTTTATCAGAATTCACCCAATTGCAAGTCATGCATCTCTTTTACGTATTGCAAGGTTCGAAAACTATTGTGGTATATGTATCTGATGCAATCATATTTTGCTCCTTGCTTTGACCTGGTTCCTGCTGACCTATTGACCTGCACAAGTAGCACACGTGAGCCACATACCACCATTGTGGTGGCTGATGGCATTCCAATGTTAAAGTCAGGCAGGGATCTGAGAAAGGTGTAATGTTGTAACATGGAATTTGTAGCATACCTTAGCTTATCAACCTCATGTCTTATTTATAATGCAAGGAGTATTGGTTCTACCAGGCCGTCGTAGGCGTAGTTTAAGAATGAGATCTTTGTGGAGATCTTCTTCTAATTAAGAGTCGTGCTATTGGAGGGAAGTTCCTTGTTAGCCTTTTGTTTCTAAATGCATGGGAGATAGTTCCCAATGCGAGAACAATCCGTATAAGAAAGATTCCCTATGTGGAATGCACTCTGGCATTTGCTTCCTAGTTGGAAGCAGATAGCAGTTGTAGTTGTCCGTCCAAAGCTGATCATTGATATACTTGCCTTAGTAGGGCTTACGGTATTGAGAATAGTTGAGAAACATGTGGGCCTAGCATACTGTGAGAGTTCAGGTCTGCATGGCAGACTAAATCAAGTGGACTTAGAACCGCTTGGGCATGTTCAGTGTTGGGCTGATGTTGGGGCTCGTATTTCCTCAAAATCATCATGACGTGTAAGGCTTAAAGGGGTGACCATTTTTATGTATCATCATCCACTCCTCCCTAGTCAGTGGGTCATCACATCGATCCATGATGATGGAGTATGGATCATTGTTTGAGCCACACGTCGCATTAATGAAACGTGTGTTGGTTCGGCGAAAACAAGGCAAGAAACCAACATTTATTTAGGCCGTCCACAGGGTAGAGTCTGACTCTTCTGCTTTCTTTGTTTTTGAGAGCATCGCTCTTACTGAAAAATATTGTTCATCTTCCTCATGGCCCAAAACCTTCTTGACGATGCAATATTCGCAAAGGGCTTGGAATTTTCGAAGACAAATTTTTGTCCGAGTCTGACCGTACTGAAATCCATACGAAATTTGGAGTCTGTGAGGATTTGCCGTTGTATGTCCTGACGGGTGACCAAACGCCAATGTCACATCCGGCTAGTTTGATTTGCTTGCATCACAGGATGCTTCAGACTAGAATGTGTTTTCCAGTTCTGGACGTGATTTGGGAGTTCATGGACCTTTCAGAGATTCCTCCGGCCCAATTGGGGCCTAATGGATATAGGATTATCCTTATGAATCTGCTCAATGCTAAGGAGGCCGGTGTTACCGTAACTATGCGGGTAATTCAGTTGTTGATTTTTCCGCGGCTAAAGAGTAATGTTGTCAGTAAGATGACATCGTCGGCTTGCGTCGTTAATCTACCTGATGATTTCAAGTTCTGGCAGAAGTACTGCTTCTTGGCTTCTGCGAATTAGAAGTATTTTTGGTGTAAGGGTCATCCGCTCGAGCGACAGTTCAAGCCACTTCGTAAGTTCAACCCTTTTCTTGTGACTTTGATATGCTTAACTGCGGGTTGACTGATCATTATGTTTGTTCCCTTACAGGAAGGTTTCCTACTACTCATCTTACTTTAGAGGAGCAAAATACCATAGAGACGTTTAGTGATTTTCCAAAGAGGAATGCGGCTGATGTCATAAGAGTTTCCAACTTCATCTGCAGCAATTTGTGGGACAACTAGCACGTTGCCCCCACTTTGTACTGAACATCGCGAATTAAAGTGGAAGATGAGGCCCTTTCGAGAAAGAGGAAGGCTACTAGAGCCAAAGCTCCCGCTCTGTCTGACGCTGAAGAGTCATCTGAAATGCTTGCCTCCTTTGTGAGGAAGAAGTCCCAAGTGAGGACTAGGTCGTCCTCGACACAACCCACTCTTGTGAGGGAAGAATGGGGAGAGCACGAGTCTGCTAGGCCAGTTGGGGCGGAGACCAACGTTTCAACTTGGAGAAAGATTACTTGCGATTTGTTGGTGTTGTAGACAGGTCGAACCTTACTGACACACAGGTCAAAGCTCTAAATGGTCGTCTAGTAAAGGTTGCAATATTAGTTTCCCCTGGTACTGATCTTGAAATTGAATCACATTCCATGAATATGATATCTATCTAGTGTGATGTATGGAATATATGACAAAGGGGGAGTGTTGGAGTATTTCTATCGATCGGTGATGTCATGCATTCAAATGACCTCTTCTCATAATGAGAATGGACATAACCTTATTCCGGTATGGAATGAACTTGTAATCATGGAATCCAACATGTTAACTAATCGATTATGATAAATTGGATCGGATTTTGCAGTTTTTTTCTACAGTACCTCGACGTGACATGGGCTTGAAAGACGTTATCGATTTTATTTAGGACAAAAATCACTTATTTTGGCTTTTATATTGTAGGGTGGATCTCAAAAGATATAAAAGATCTCCTTCCAAGTCATACATACATTGAATCTAAAGGATCTATTGCTGGATAGATGCCTTTGGAAGCTAGTCCTCTTGACAGTACAGTAATGGTATCTAAATGTGCAAATGTTGTGGCAGGAGCGAGGTCAGTCAAATCGTTTGCACGTACATAAACTGCTTGAATGGAAGTTATGAATCCCTCTTTGGTAAAAGTAATTCTTTCTTGCAAAGAACCCATTTCTGTACTAAGAATCGCTTGATATCCTACAGCAGAAGGCATTCTGCCTAATAAAGCAGATACGAAACAATACATATTTTATTTCTTTTCCTACCTACCACACCGTGAATTTAGATGCGGGTGCAGATTCGCCTGAGGTTGTATAATTTGTTCGCCATATTACTGTTTTGACTGAGAGTGGTCGCGGTGCTGGCCATGTCTCCTGTAGTTTGAATTGCTCACTATCTCATTCTAGGCCACAACTGGATAATTCGCTTCCTCCTCTCCCTCCGGATCCCATTAAGTCGTATCATACCAAAGAGTCGATTGTCAGTGACAAGGGGAAGGCCACAGAGGAGAGGTTGAGGATGGTGGCAACCGTGAAGGGTGGTGCTAGCATAATCCCTGATCTGGGGAAGCTTCATACGAGTGCGTGGATAGGCCGATTTGCATCGGACTTGGTGAAGATGAGTTCTCAAGTCTAGCACCAAGAGATGGACGTAAAGTATGTTTCAAGGAAGCATATAAGCAGGCGTCACAGCTGGCTGATGGATCAGGTTCCAAAAACCGAGGAGGATACGTTGGAAAGATGTATGGATAAGGGTTTGAAGTACCTTATGTTGGGTATGTCTCATTTGAGCCACGTAGTCGTTGCTAGGACCGACGTCAAGGCGGCTCGTGAGAGGGTATACACCTTGGATTGTGTCCTCTCGCACATGCAGGCGTTGTATTCTGATGCGCTCTATAAAATTGAGCAGCTAAAGAAACAGGTTGAGGAATATAAGCTAAATCAGTCAACTGTGGCCGCTAAGACTCAGAGGGCTCGCTTGGAGGACCTTGAGGATAATCTGTCAGAGATGGTGTATAAGAGGGATGAACTTGAGAAGGAGTTGAGCCGGATCCATCAAGAAGTCGGGGTTGTGCAGGAAACTGCAGCTAAGGCGTGTTTTGAACTGCGGTCTCTTGCTAAAGAAAGTGTTTTGAAGGAAGCCGACTGGGCTGTTGAGAAGCAACAATTTGAATCCGATGTGGAGTTTTATGCTCGCGATGCGAGAAATGCTGAGGACCAACTCGAATTGGGGGGCATGAGCTTAGTGCTGTGAAAAGCAGTCTCAGGTCGACGCGTTAACTGACAAGTTGGAGCTACTAGAACATGAAATTGTTGACACGAAGGTGCGTGAGGAAGAGCTTCTTCAAGAGCAAGGCAAGTGTGAATTCCGTTGGGTTGTACATGGTTAGCTGGGGCTGTTGGCGCTGATGAAGGAGGAACATTCAGAGTGGGATCTTGGCCGCTATAAGAAGATGTGATCTGTTTGTTACATCTGCGTTGTCGGATAAGGAAGATAGTGAGGGCCTGATGCTCAGGCTATGGCGCATATGGACACTATCCCTACTCCATCTTCCACTAGGCTTAGCTATTTTGTTTCTGTACCTTTTCCTGATAGGGAGTAACCTGGTGTGATTGCACTCCTTTTCGTTTTGACTATTAATGAAAACAGTTAAATCATTTTTGTGTTTGTTGTCTCTATTGCATGTTTTTCATTTTGCCTTGTCGTCTTGCTTCGGCATAGGCTGATCAAATCAATAGGACGCTTACTGGTCTGTCTATGATAGAGAGTTTGACCGCTTTGTATTGTGAATGACTTAGGGTCATTGCTGGTAGTCATGTCCGACAGTGTACATGTTGCGGACAGTCTAGCTGAGGGTTTACTTGCCCGAGCTGTGTCTTGTCCCCAAGGTAAACTGCTTGAGTCCCACCTTGTTAGTCTGGCTGATCGGTTGCAACTGCTACTATGAGTGAGTTGCGATAGTCGAGTGTATGCGTTAGAGTGTTCATATCGGATCAAGCGTCGTAAGCTCGGATTGGCATCCTAAGTAGCTATCATTTGGGAATTGCCCGTACGATCTCTATATCGGTGTGTATGGCCCTCGCTAAGATCAGAATGTCAATTCATTTGAGCGTGAAGACGTTGACTCAGCTAGATTCATGTTTGGCATCTAGGCTGAAAAGCAGTGGTCTCGTGGCAAACCTAGTTCAAGACTGACTAGGCTCCTAGGTTCTGAATGGTTTATGACCAAGTAAAGTGGGCTACAGATTCGAAAAGTAAAAGTTTGGCGACCAAGCTGAAAAACAGTGGTCTCATGGCAAGTCGTCAGAATCAATTCGGGACTGACTAGACTCCCACATTTCCAACCATCTACACCCTCCTCGCGCGGTGGGGACTACAAATTCGAGGGTAGTTTGGTGACCAAGATGAAAAGTCGTGGTCTCGTGGTAAACCATCAGAATCAGTTTGGAACTAACTAGGCTCCCACCTTCCAAATTATCTACACCTGTGCGCAGCTGGCAGCTGGCTACAAATTTGGGAGTGTTCGGGGGACACACTGAAAAACAGTGGGCTTGTGGCAAGCCATCGAATTCAAGTCGTGGATGGCTGGGCTTTTACCTTCTAAACTATCAACACCCTCGCAGCGCGGGCTACAAGTCCAGGTTTGGTGATTTGGCGGTCACGTTGAAAAGCAGTGGTCCCGTAGCGAGCCATCGAAATCAGTTCGGGACTGACTGGGCTCCCACCTTTTAGTCTATCTACACCCTCACAGTGGGGGCTACAGGTTCAGGTTTTAATCAGAAGCTTTCGTTGCTAGTCATCACCAACTAGGCTTACTTTATTAGGTTCGGCGATCACTGACCGCGAAGGGGCAATGATCCCTTGCGAGTCGGCGTCACCAGGCATGATAGCGTTGATTAGACTCATACTTTCTAAATTGTCGATGTCTACACTAAGCGGAGTAGGTGTCGGACTGAACCAGAGGCCATTGTCATCGACTTTGGCCAATTGGGTTTGTTTGGTTTGAAAAGAGGTTATGCCTGCTAGGGGGTGTGCGAACCAAGTCCATCTGCCCGGTGCGTGGGGTGGACAAAGTTACCTTAAATCAGCTACTGATCTGTAAGTACGATCCGTATGTTAGGGTTGACTATGATTTCTTGTGCTCGTGCCAAGTATGTGACAGAATATTGTTTGAGTAATAGGCCGAGCCCATGGGCCCGTAGAACAAGTGCTAGGGCACGATGCGTTGTGTGTACAACATAAATCGCGCGGTAACACGTGTACGACGTAGGTTGCGTGACGGTTGAGTATTGGTTATTCCCTCTCAATTGATAGGATTTTGTGCAGTGCCATCAATTCGAATGACGTGATCTACACAATTTCCTTGGGAACTGTCGTCTCCTCATTTCCCATACCTTATTCAATGTTTGACAGTTCATGTTGAAGTGTTCACTTGGTGAACCATTATGTTGATATAATGGTGTTTTCCAATCGTTGTAGGCATTATCTTTCGTAGAGTTTATCTTCTGTAATGTTCTTGCTTGAAGAGAACTCTTTGGGTTTTCCAAAGGCTAGAGAAAATGCTTTGGGTTTTCCAAAGGTTGAAGAAAATTCTTTGAGTTTTTCAAAGGTTGAAAACGGGTCTCTGAATGTTCTGACGTTTGCATTGGTCAGACACGAAGATAGTTGTTGTTATGCGTGGTCGCTTGCTATGGGTGGACACGTAGTTGATCCACTGAGGTCTCGTAATTTCTTCTCATACTTCGGAGAAGTAGTACGAATTTCCTACCAAGGGAAATGCATTTGTGCTACACCATACCACTCTTGCCTTTGTGTGCTCAAATCCCACTGCTAACCAATGGTTGGTCAAAGTGTTAGTCGATGTGTGATGCCTCCGGGTGTGGTAGTTCTCAATCACACCTACCATCGCATATGAGCAAAGTGGTCTCTCTTAAGAGCATTGTGAGACTGTAACTATGTCGTTGTTTGTGACCATCCTCATATGCCCTATTCTAACCTATTTGAGGAAGTTAGAAGGGAGGTTGAATGTCTCTTGAGGAAATCAGCAGCCCGTTGTGAGGTCTACAATGTTGTAGTACGAGACTTGTTCGGAGTGATTTGACAGAGCAATCTGATCGCTCAGTCCTTTTAATCCCCTCTTACACTTTGTCTTTATCTTGGGAAGGGTTCGAGCGTATCTCGTTCGCTTGTCTTTACCGTCACTTGTAGATTGCTTGCATCAGAGGGTTTGCAAGTTTTTGTCAGATGTTGTCCGTAGCAGAATTGTCTAAGCGAGTCTTTTATTTCGGTTTGCACTGTATTCAGATGCTTGTAGTGCTCAGTCTTTTGTATCCGCCTCAGGGCGTTCATGATATGTAGCATTTTGTAACTGTCTCAAGGTGTTTGTTGTTACATCATTCCAATAATCAATAGAATTTGTTTTTCGTAATTCTTCCTTTATTTCTTAAATGATTGCAAATCACATAAATCTTTTAAGAACTAAAACTCAATATTGACTATGGAAAAGGGAAACAAATAATTTAAAGCAAGCTAATGTCGACGGAAGGAAACTAATCTTGGCCTTGAAGTGAATTCTGGTTGTTCTCGCGGATCATTCAGCGGACATTCGAGGCGTTACATAGGTTACTGAAGAGTAAGCCTTGCAGAGGGGCGGATGTTCGCATCGACAGAATGTCAGGGGGATGTGTTCCCGCTTGCCATGGCCTTTTCGGCTCACCGGGCGGAAAAACTTATTGCTCCTGTAGCGCTTGAAAATGATGTCTCTAACATCTTTTGGCCTTGCACTGGGTCAGGCTGCTCTGCATAATGTAACTGAATCTAGGATCACTCTATCTGCTTTAGTGCGACGCAATAGCAGCCTTGTGCCATAGGTTGGTCTCCACGTATTGTTCCTTCGGAGTGGTTAGCAGTATATTTAACACACTGGTGAAGGGTGGAGACCACTGCTTCCATCTGGGGGAGCCATGGTCTTCCTAGGATGAGATTGTAGGATGATGGTGCGTTTACCACCATGAAGTCCAGAAATAGGACCTTCCTGAGTTGCGGCTCACCTGCTACCGTGGCTAACCTTATCTTTCCGATGGGAAGCATTTTTCCCTGTTGAATCCGATCAACGGGTGTTATGAAGAGGTCAGGTTTTCCTCTTTGAGGTCCAAGCTATGGAATGCGTTGTAGAACAGAACGTTAAGCAAACTTCTTGTGTCAACCAAAACTCTATTACTTCCCAACTTGCTATGGAGACCGAGATGACTAAGGCGTCGTTAAGTGGTGTTCGGACTCCTTCAAGGTCCTTGTCTGTAAAGGTCAAGGTGGGAATGGGGCTCTGAATCCTCGAGTGGCAGATGTGTTTGTCCTTGTCCGCAGATTGTGTACGCATATCTAGTAGTGTCCGCTTGCAATACCTGTATGACTGACTTTATTTTGGTTTGACTCCATGAAGGACGTATATTATCCATGGAGTCTCATTCTCTATTTCTTTAACTGACTCCCCCTTGTCCTTTGTTTATTTCACTGGCTTCTCAGACTTCAGGAACTCTTTTAGTTTGCCCCTGCGGATCCAGTACTCAACTCCGTACCGCAAACCCTTGCAGTCATTGGTGGCATGGCCGCCTTCCTTGTGGTACGCGCAATATTTGCCATTGTTGCGCTTGGCGGGGTCTCCGCGTGTCTTCGGGGGCCACTTAAGCTCCTCCTAGCTTTTTAATGATTTTAGTACGTCCGAAGGGTTAGCATTTAGGGGTGTCACCACTCTAGATCCGACGTAGTTGGACGATTTCTCTGGTCTAAACCGACCAGGGTCCGGCCTATTGTCACCACGCTTCCTTTTGTTCCGTTCCTTATCCTCGCGTCTATTTCCCTCTTTCTTATATCTGGGAATGGATGATTTATTCTCGCCTTCGATTTCCCTTTCACGGTCCTTGACTCTTCCAAGGTGATGTGTCTCTGGACGTTCTTGAGGAGTTTTGCCATGTCCAGAGGGGGCTCCAGGGTGAGGTCTTCCTAGAGTCTTCCCTCTTTGAGGCCCACCTCGTTATGGCTGTATTGTCGTTGCACCAGTCAATGAGGGTCAGCTTGTTGTTGAAGGGCGTGACATACTCTCAGAGTGTCTCGTCGGACCTCTGCTTCAGGGAGAATGTAGTACGGGCCTTTTTGAAAACGTTGGCTCCTGACGAAACGCGTCAGGAATCCTTTGTCAGAGTTTTAAAGGAGTCGATGGACTTCGGCGAAAGGTTGTGAAACCACGTCAGTGCTGAGCTTTTTAGACTAGTGGGAAAGGTTTTGTACATGACGGATTCAGATCCTTTTTTAAGGGCCATTACGTGCTAGTTATGGCGCACGTGGTCGAAGGGTGGTTCCATTGTAGGAATTGAGCTTCGGGGGAATGAACTTTCTCGAAAGAGCCTCATTCATGATCTGATCTACAAATGGTGGGACGGAGAGGCGGTACAATACATCTGGGTCGTGTGCCCCTCTGCGGAGGGGTTCCCATGGTCGAGCCTCTCCGTCCTAGTGTTGAACTCAGCATTAGTCGCTCAGCCTCTTTTAGTCCAATAAGAATTAGCGGGTGTTTGACTTTCCTACGCTTGCTCCCTATCATCTTCTGGAAGCGGAGGTCTGTGCTGACTCCTGATCTCCATTAGCGGGTGGTGGATTCTGTCACGTGAGAGCCTCCACCGCCTGGGCAATCCGTTGTATTTGATACGCCAACGTATCGATTCTAGGATCTGTCGTTGCTGCCATCGGCGCGGGAGCGTGAGTCGATTGCACTTGCAAGATGGGAGCTGCTGAAGAAGGTGGTATAGGGACAGCCTGAACGTTCGACATGTCCCCTGGTTATCCGTTGTTGCGTGACTTGGTGGTCACCACCTCTCTGTGTTTTGAAATGAGACGACGCTTAGTATTAATTTAAGAACATTGTTGTCCCCACGGACGACACCAAACTGATGCAGTCATTTTTTGCTCCCTACTTTGACCAGGTTCTTGCTGACCTATTGACCTGCACAAGTAGCACACGTGAGCCACGGACCACCGTTGTGGTGGTCGATGGCACTCCTATGCTGAAGTCAGATAGGGATCTAAGAGAAGGTGTAATGCTGTAACATGGAATTGTAACGTACCTTAGCTTACCAACCTCATGTCTTATTTATAGTGCAAGGAGTACTGGTTCTACCAGGCCATCGTAGGTGTAATTTAGGAAGGAGATCTTCGTGGAGATCCTCATCTAATTAGGAGTCATGTTGTAGGAAGGAAGTTTCATGTTAGCTTTGTGCTCCTAGATACGCGGGAGATAGTTTCCAATGCGAAAGCAATCCGTATAAGGAAGATTCCATGTGTGGAATGTACTCTGGCATTTGCTTCCTAGTTGAGAGCAGAGAGCAGTTGTAGTTGCCCGTCCGAAGCTGATCCTCGAATACTTGTCTTAATAGGGTTTACGGGTATTGAGAATAGTTGTGAGACGTGTGAACCTAGCGTGATGTGAGAGTTCGGGTCTGGCTGGCGGACTGAATCTAGCAGGCTTAGAGCTGCTTGGGCCTGTTCAGTATTGGGCTGATGTTGGGGCCCGTATTTCCTCGAGATCATAATGATATGTGTATGGCTTAGAGGGGTGACTGTTTTTATGTATCATCAGTATCAATTATCAAATGTAATCAAGACTTTAATATTTGAATAATAAAAAAAGTAGAAATACCTTGAGTTCGGCGCCAAGTGCACCATTCATATTTTATGCATTTTTCTTCAAATCGATCATAGCGGGGCTGAAATAAAGAAAATAAAATATATGATTCAGAAATCATATAGATAGTCAATAAACATAATCTAATTTAAATACTTGGCCAACTCACATAAAGTATATTGAGTGTTTTACATCAAACTGTATTCAAAATTTTGAATTGCCCAACCATAGCAATTCGAATTGATAAAGGAAAGGCATTGACTATGCCAACAAATTACAACTAATACAGAGAGTTTTTTTTTTTGAAAGGCCTAATACAGAGAGTTTAGGTAAGTTGATAGATATTTTCACTATAACTATCACAGGTGATCAACATTCTCTAAATTGATATAGCTATATACCTAATTTTTTATCAAAAAAAGATAACCAAACATAATTTTTCTACAGCAAACAAGAAAAATTGTGTTAGCTCAACCCATGTTCAACATAAATTTTTTCCCTATGAAACATAAGTAACATCTATGGGGATGGAGAACATACATCTTCATTGGGATTGGGGAACTCTATTTTCCAGTCAATTCGACTAGGCCAAAATATCAATCCGATTAGTAGCCATCAAAACCTATAAAGAAAATAATAGGTTGAGACAGACATAATATATGATATGTATCTAGCTATTATCAAACTCTAAAACAATTCTTAAGAGCCAGGCCCATAGCGCCAGATCGGCGTCAGGGGAGGCTCAAGATTGTATTGAAGAAGAACATAAGAACAAAAGAAAAACAAATGAAGAACATAAGAACAAATGAAAAACAGAAGAAGAACATATAAGGATTGGAGGGTATTGAGCCTCCTCTAGCGCCAATCTGGCACTAGAGGCATGGCTCTTAAGAATTGTTCCAAATTCTATTCTCCAACAGATTTTGTCAACCAAAGATGATAAACCTTGATCTTGATGCTTCAAATCCATCAAGTTGGTTGAGAAGCTCAAGCATGAACCTCTCACCTCACTGTCACCATTGCCAGATCCAGATTCCATTCGAACAGATCAATTTCATCCATAAAAATAATTGATTGGTATGTTCCCTGTCAAAATAGGAAATCCAAGTTCAACAATTATCATGGGAGAAGATCATATTATAAGATGATCAATGTAAAGAGAACACGGGAAGGAATGAAGGCTAAGAACAAAGAAATGCATCAAACTCTTGCTCAACTACTGCAATTAATAAGGGAACGGAGAGGGAAAAAAACATTGTTGTAGAGTGAGCATTCCTCCCCTCCACTATCCTCTGGAGCTTTAATAAAAATAGAACAAAAAATTTATAGTAAGTTAATACGTTCAACATTTTTGGAACAAATAATTGCAAAGCGGTGAAGCCAAAACAACCAGACATGCTAAAAACATTTTATATATGAGGTCTACTAAGAACAATTGGACAAACCTCGCCATAATAAAGAGCTCTCTAACCATTATAGACCCTTCACCAATGTTTTTGATGTAGTCCAATCCTATTCTCCTTGACCTTGACATGCACCAGGAACACAAATGAGTCAAAGACCACCATTGTAGTGGCCAATGGCACTCCAATGCTTAAGTCAGACAACACTTGAGAAATGTGTAATGTTGTAGATTAGGTTATGTAGCGTACATTTGTTAATCAACGTTGTGTCATATTCATCATGCGAGAATTTTTGTTTGGTTAGGCTTTTGGTGGCGTAGTTTAGGGAAAAATATCTTGCTGGAGATCCTTTCCTAGCTAGGAGTCATCAATGTATGAGAGTTTCCCTACACGACTTGTGCTCCTAGATCTGCAGGAGATTCTTCCCTTGTGGAGTGTTGTCCATGCAGGGGAGTTTCCATGCACGACTTATAGTCCAGTATTTTTTTCCTAGTCGGAATTAATGTAATGTTGGCCTGCCAATCTTAGATCGATCCCCCATAATCCATATACTTGTCTTATTAGGTCTTACCGGTATTGGGTTTGACCATGTGTCGTATTTGCTTTGGGTCCAACCTCCTGGATTCTGTCAAAATGGGCTTAGTGTTGTCTAAATTTTGCTAGATTGGACGGGCAATCAGGCCCGCTTTGCTCCATTGACGAGATCATCATGACACGAGTACAACACAGATTAATGGACGGTTTGTTGTATCATCAGTTCCTATGAACTAACTCGAACGAGAAACTCTAATGAAAGTGCAGTCAGTGTGATGAGCCACAACTCTCGCTAACAACGTCTTCCCTATACCAGGTGAGCCATAAAGCAAGGTTCTTTTCGAGAGTACACACATTCAACTTATTAGATGTGATGATAGTAAAATGATAAATAGATGTAATAGAAAGTCTTTGCCACCTTTGGTAGAATTATTCCAAGACTCTCAAATGACTTGGGATTTTTTTATTAAAAGCTCAATAACCCGAATACATTGAGAGACAAAAACAAATTGATTTTAACATATCGGGAACCCTAGAAAAGCACATCCTTTAACACTTCAACTGATAAGCGACACAAACTATAAATTTGCCACAACCTGGCATTAGAAGACTCATTCGTCGCAAGTAGAAAAATCAAAATCCAAAAACACCTCCTTGATCTCTTTTATTTGTAAGTCTAGACAACTAGGTTTTCTAGCCATTTTTGAATCATGTTTTGGTGTTTTTACACTTTTTACCCATTCTTTTTAAAACACAACCACAATCACTATTTATAGAGGAGGTAAAAATGTAATAAATCCAAGACTTCGCCAAAAAATGGAAACCTGGTTGCCTAGAATTGTGCTTTAGTTGTTGATCAACACCACCAATCACATCGTACATCGAATCAAAAACTTTTTTGACTTTCATAAGATTAACCAACCTTGCAAGGCAAAATTAAGTGAAGCACGTTGCTGTCATTGCAAAGTGCTACTCTGGTTGATGGGGTGATGTAATCAACATCGACTACATACTTCTCTTCCAAATTGACCTAAAAAATAAAAATAAAAATAAAAGATGATTAACTGAATGAGAATTTATCTGCTAACACAAAAGAAGTGGATGAAAATGGACATAACAAGGTAATACCAATAAGTAAGATGGATCATTAAACCCCTAACTGCACTGCCTAGCAAGGCAGTAATATAAATAAAAATGCTAACAATGGAAATTGGAATTTGCGCATGTTAAAAGTATAAAAAAAAAAAAAAAATCTAGCCTCGTCGAGGCGACAAACCCTATTTTTCCTATCCTTGAGACCTTTCATATGCCATATCTCGAGGGTCTGAGCTAAGTTTTGCATGCTATAAATAAAAATAATTGGTTGATTCACATATGACTAAGGATTGTGACTTCGTCTTTTCAAGTTAATTTCAGTATCCTGATTTTAAGAAATATTTTGGTGTGCAAAAAAAAAATCAAGTATACATTAAATACATATAATGAATTTTGAGGGTATATGAAATATGTGAGGTAAAATAATATGCATATTAAATAAATCTATTAAACACATTAAATAAAGCCAAAATACCCAGAAATGAAACAAACATGAAATCAATATATAATTAGAAAATCAGGGAGTGGTTTCAAAAACCAATATATAAGTAGAAGAAATGATAATTAGAAAATCACGAGGTGGTTCAATAAACTTGAAATTGACGAAAAAAAACCTTCGAAAAATGTAATTTTTGGTAGCTGATTTTTGTAATTTATGAAATTTACGAAAAAATCCCAAAGTTTACGAAAAGAAACCTCCAAATTTTTTCCAAAAATCCTCGAAAAATGTAATTATTTATTTCACCCTTTTTTCTTTTTAAAATTTCAAAAAAATAAAATTTTGCGAAATCTCATCCCTTGAATATGACTAGTAGCGTGTGAACACCCAACTCAGCTTGAGGTAAAAAAACAAGTGCATGTACGATATCTGACCCAATCTATTTGATGTTCAGTTCATAAACAAATTTTCATTTGTACACTCAATGACTCAAATCATGAGTATACAATTATTTAAATAGATAGCAAACAAATTTACTAAACATCCAATCTCATCGTGTGGTCACGTGTTTTTCATGTGTCAACTGATTATATATATGGCAATGGAATGTCTGCCCATACAAATAGAACAATTCTAAAGTGTCAAACCCCTAGCGCCGGATCGGCGTTAGGGGAAATTCAAGAATGTGTTGAAGAAGAAGAAAATAGATGAAGATGAAGAACACAAGAAGAAGAAGAGATGAGGATTGGAGGGTATTGAGCCTCCCCTGGCGCCAATCTGGCGCTAGGGGCCTGACTCTTAAGAATTGTTCACAATCAACATATTCAAAGACAAACAATCACCGAGAGTACAATTTTTTTTTGAAAGGCGAGCTGGGTTTTTAAGGATCCCATAACCTATCAACTGACGACCTATAGGTCAACACCCATTAGAAAGTAATCATACCGCAAGTGGGATTCGAAGTTAGGTCGTGGGGGACAAACCCACACAATCCTAACCACTAGGCCATAACACCATTGGCACCGAGAGTACAAACTATAAACCTGTGATTCCGTAAGCATAGAATTTGAAAACATATATAACTTGTTCACATGAGAAAAATAAAATTTAAAAGGGAAGCATAACACAGTAAGCTGATCAGATAATTGTAGTCTAATTTTTGTAGTAGATATATGATGAATCCTCAATGTATTATCATCAGATCAGCTTAAGAAAAATAATTTGAGAAAATAGGAAAAAAAAAAGTTTTGTGATTGAAAAGGGGGAAAGGGAAGGGTTAGAAGGATCCATTGGTAATTTTCTAATCACAATGGGGAAATGAATTCCCTCGTAAAATTTGTAAATTTCAGAATCATTTCCTCCTTCATCCTTCAAAAGATTAAAAATAATAATAAGATTGAACTGGAACTCCAATAAAAATGCAATAACATACCTTGACTAGAACCGTTGATTTGTCCATAACTTTTGCCACTTTGCCAACATAAGTCCTAGGTTCTAGTAGCAGATGTATTGATGAGGTTAGAAAAAAAAAAACAAAAAAAAAAACCATGAAATATTTTCACTTATAAGAAAAAACCATGACTGACCCTATAGGGTTAACCAAATCAGGCTTGTAGGCTACAATATTGTTGCCACTTAATATCCTCGTTGCATCCATCTCGTACAGAGACTCGCTTTCGCTTCGCTTCGGTCTAGTCCATCTAAGCAGTTGCATTCAATACTCGAATGCTTAATAATCGGACGAAACTCACAAAATCCTAACTAGTGAGTCTCGAACCCGCAACTTCCCACAAGGAGAGTGAATGTCTGACCAACAAGGCTACAATTGATAGATTTTCACTTATTATATTGCCAAAGACCCATTAATTGGTGAGTTTTGGAAAGCGAGAAATCGCCAGTTACTCAACTTGAGATTGTTCATAAGAGGTTAATTCAATAATCATAATGCTCTGCTAGCGAGAAGCGATTAAACATGGATTAATAAAAAACTGTAATGCTCATCTAAAGTCACATCCACCAATAAAAGATTGTAATGCTCATCTAAAGTCACACCCACCAATAAAAAAAATTGAAATGTTAATCATCGATTAACCAAGGGACATTGTTTGAGCAACAAGAGGAGAAAAAGATGGGGTGCCCTTATTAACTATGTGGTGGTAGCTCCAATCCTAATTATGGGTGCACATAACATCACCCCCAAATTTGCAAGTTGGGTCTTCAATAGAGGGAGAAGATAACATTTAATTAGGGTTTCTGCAATCTCTCTCTAGGGTTTTATTCGAATCAAATCAATCAATCTTGTAACATCCGTACTTTTTTTAATGACAATAAAAAAAAACAACTCTAGCTAGTTTTGTTTGCCAATATTTTTTTTATAATTTTACTTATTCTGTAAGTGGTGTTTGTGATTGTGTTTTAAAGAAAATGAGTAAAAAATATTAAAAAAAAATACGTAAAAGATGTCAGCAAATAAGGCTGACCAGACTTAACAAAAAACTATGTACATAAATTTCATTTGAAATTGTATTTTTAAAATTTTATTTTGTTTGCCAAACAATGGAATCAGTAGGATCAGGGGAGTTCGATAGGAGGTTTTGGGCGGGTGCCTATACTAGTTGGTTGGTGCTTAGCAGCTAGGAGAGGAACGATGAGTTGAGTCAAGGCCAAGGGAGTCATTCGCCTGTTTCGGCGGAGCTGCTGCTCGAAAGAGATTTTATGGTCCTAGTTCGCCGGGGGCAGATTGCATTCGAGCTGTTCTGCCCAATCCTTTTCGTTTGATTCCAGCGCTCGCACGCGAGAAAGGGATTGGACGGTGTGGTGTTGCGACAGAGAGGGCTTGTTGTGTCTGTGTATGCAAGGGGGATGGCGGCGTGAGAGAGAGTTCTTCGTGAAAATATCTCGTGTGGCGAGGGCTGTGTGCGGCTGATCTGTGAGTTTTCTTCATACTCCTTTATATATATATATTTTTTTTCATGAAGTTAAGAATGTTGGGAGTGTTAATTATATCTGAAATTGTGAGTTCTTTCTTCTCTCTCCTCTCGCCCCTTTTGTTCTTCGATCACAAAGCCTGCCATGTTGTTGTTCAATTGTATGTTAAATGTTTGATGGAATGCCTCAATGAAACAACACCCCATTATTGGTATATCAAAGTGATACCCATGTTACTAAATTGTAGATACTGTTGTTGTTCCAAATGGAGGGTTAGTTCGGGTTTTGTGTGTTGGGTCTTCTTCAAGTTTGTGTTTTGCACTGTATTTGTTATGGAAAATATCAGCTTGTTATGAATTGATTCTAAGAAGACTAATCCAATCTATTCTTTAGAGCTACTTCCAGTCCTTACTAGTGAACTGAATAGAGTATGCTCTATATATCTGATCATCTTTCTTCTTGTGGATTTTTATGTTATGAAATCTATGCTAATAATTTCTAATTTTGGGTTTGCTCTTAAGAGTTAGGGTTTTTTTTTTTTTTTTTTTTGCTCTCTGTTTACTTATTAAGATTTGGTTTGATGTGAATAAGCATGCCAACTAGGTTCCATGTTTCTATGACAAATTTACCATGTGACGTTCTTTTTCTCCTTTTGAAAATGGTCCTTTTTGTATTTACCATGTTTTAATTTTCTAAATTATGTCTTAGTTGTTGTTGCTAAATGTTCTTTCGTTATTGAATTTTTCACGTCCCAGTTTTTTGGGGGAAACGGATAATTCTACGTGGATATAAGGATTTTCATTTTCACGAAAATTGGGAATGAAAATCGGGGTGTGACAAATCTCATTGAAAAATTTCCCAAATTGATCGAGATGGAAGAGTCAGCGAAGAGAAGAGAGAGACTGAAAGCGATGAGAGTTGAAGCAGATCAAGCTCAAGCTCAAGTTGATGCTTCTCCAAACTTAGCTACCACTCCAATGGCGAGTAATCTCTCCAACCCCTTTGCCAAATCGACTCAATTGGTGCAGGAAACTTCTTCAATTCCTGCAAAGTTTGATTTTTATACTGACCCAATGGCTGCTTTTTCTGGGCACAAGAGAAAGATGGCGAGCAGTTACCAGAACTCGCCCACCAAGTTCGCTTCGGCGATCAATCACGCTTCTCCGATGCCTCTACCTCTGCATCCAACATCTCTCCCGGGTAATTTTTGGGCTTCTAAATTTCGTTTAAGTTTTGATTTTTACGTTTAATATGACTTTAGGGTCACAAATTTTGTTGTATTTTATGTATTAAAAAAAAACATTTTTGTCAATAATGAAGTTACATGGTTATCATGAATTCCACTAAGTAATCTCATACGTCCTAAAAAAAATTATCCCATTGTAGTTTTATTGAAGTTTCAACGTATACAAATTGCGAAAGCATCCAATATACCAAACATGCATATACTTTGTGGCACAGCTGATATATTTCCATCCCTGGGTTTGTTGTGGTTTGAGGGAAGCTTGTGTAATAATTTGAAGTGTAGATTTATATTTCTTATATATTGCTTAAATGAAAATGATATATGGTAATATCAAGTTTTGGGAGGTGTGGAGATAGGATTGTTAGTCTTTTTCTCTAGTTTATGACATTCACCTTAGGGAAGAGAGGTATGGTCCATACTCTCAGGTTGAGCGCATATGACTATTGAGTAGAATCTTCTCCTGCAGAGAACTCTTGGCTCCGAAGAATTTGAAGAGGGGGTTGGACTTCTATTGAGTGCAATTCGTAATGTAACTTTCACTAGTGAGGACAAGTGGCGTTGGCTGCAATTTCTCGGTCTCTTTTTTTTTTTTTACTCTAATTCTTAAGACAACACTTTTAACGAGTTCCATGTTCGTTTAGCATGGAATAAACCACACACACACACACGGCCGTCTAGCAAGTCTTTACCAACTTTGTACCTTTTGCTCTTGAACACTGTCATTTATTATGCTGCTTTTAAAAGAAGTAACTTGAACTGGCAATGTCAATGGGTTTAGTTACTCATATGACGATGGGTGGGACTTCATAGAAGGTTCAGCGATGCATCGTTTGTCACATTCATGTTTGATTGGGCTGATTTTTGTTTTGTCCATCTCTTCTTTGTTGTGATTCCCTCTATCACATGCTTCTCAGTAACTCCTCTTTCACTTAGTATTTTCTCCGCTGTCTCACCTTTCTATGGGAAAGGGAAATGTCAAATGATATGTACTTGTGTTTATATTCGAATTACTGGGTTCAGATCAAGAGGATATCTATATGAGCGCATACCTGTTATAACAAGATACATGATATGCTAAGGGACTTCATTTTGAGGTTCTTTAGTCATTTTTCTACCTTAAGTAATGTTATTGAAGTAATCTGTGACAAGGAAGTGGTCATTTCCCCCATGCAAATTGCTTCAAATTTTTTTGTTTGATTAAATGTAAGTTATTCACTTGAGAGATCTTTAGCCTGCATGATCAATTGATTCCAGCAAATTTGCAAGCTTTAATCTGAATATGACATTATTCTTTTATTGTATTCAGGACCAGGGAACCTTGACACAACTCCCTCCCCCTGTAACCAATTCCAGAAAAAAAATTCTCCTCGTCAACAAATGTATGAAGCACCCCAGCCTTTTCATGCCTCTCGCCCTTGGGGAAGTTCAGCGGGAATGGCCAATCTATTTCCCGGGCATGAGGTAGCTCCTCCTGGAGTATCCAATGGTGGTTATTCAAGATACCAACAAACTCCTCCTGGACCCTGGAACAGGTCATTTCCGGGTCATCAAGGCACTCCTCCTGGCGTCTGGAATGTGTCTGGTGGCAGAGCTGGCCACAGTTATCCATCCAACTCACCAAGAGGTAGTGGTTTCCCTAGCACTGGTCCTGTTTGGGGTAGTAGCCCTAGTACAAATTCAGGAAGAAGCAATGGAGGTCAGTACAACAACCATCACAACCCTGGAGGTCATACTTGGAGTGGTAACCCTAATACAAAATCTGGAAGAGGCCGTGGAGGTCAGCACAACAGTCCAAACCCTGGTTTTCATGGGGGTGGCAGCCCTAGTTCAAATTCAGGAAGAGGCAATTTTGGACGGGGTGGTGGAAGAGGACGGGGACAAGGTTCTGATTGTGGTATCTCGGCACGAGAGAGACCGGACCGCTTTTATGACAAGTCCATGGTGGAAGATCCCTGGAGCAGGTTGACACCTGTTGTTAGAACAGTAGAGAAAAACTGGCTTCCCAAATCCATTAGTATGAAAAGGGACCAGCCCAAGAACCAACCTTCGGAAGCTACCAGATTTTTCAGTTCTGGTTTGAGCCTTGCCGAATCCCTGGCTGCCTCTTTCGAGGAAGTTGCTGGTGATGTACATAACATATGAGGTTAGTGGTGAAGGAGTATAGATGTTTAACATTCTTAACAGTTTCAGACTTTCCGCAATCCTTATTTATTTTCTCCACTGCATCTGTGCATCTCAAAACGTGAATCAGAAGAACATGGATGGCTATCAGAAATTTAGAGAACATCGGACTTGTGTCTGCATAGGTAACCACTAACTACTGGTCTGCACTCTGCATCTTCTGCAATGTTGCAGCAATCACATCTTGTTCTTCAGTGTATAACATGCCTTGGTTCAATGTCCGAGGAGTTTTATATGAGATGTGGGAGGGCATAGGATTGAAATTATTTTTGTCCAATTTTAAGTTGTTCATAGGAATCCAGGATAATATGTTACGTGACCCAGATTTTCATGGTAATGTTGAGAATATTTACGCTCATGTTTGTATAGTGGTGTGTTCAGTTATTTGGCTTGCGACACATTGCAAAGATTATTATTTCGTTTTTACTATTGAGAAGGGGTCTGAATCCAACAGGCATTAAGGGTTTTTTTTTTTTTTTTTTTTTTGCGTAAATATAATTAATTATGGTTACAATACTGAAAAAACGAGGTTTTTGGTAAAACATTGATTATGCCACCAAGTTTGGTGAAAATAGGAAATGAACATTTGAGTACAAATTTTAGTCAATCCTCAAAAGCATTCTGATTCAGAGCACTAAGGGGGTGATAGTTAATTACGAATTTTAATGGATTATGAAGGATTTTAAAATTCCGGGGTATTCAATTAAGGATTTAAAATGATACATGTAAATCTAGGGGTATTTAAATACCGATTTTAAAAGATTATTTTAAAATTCATCAAAATCAGGGGTATTCAATTTATGCTTTTAAAAAGTTCACCAAAATAAAGGGCATTCAAGAAGTAGTGGATTTTAATGAATTTGTTAAAGTTGTGAATTTTGAAGGATTTGTGAATGAAAAATATATATAATAAGAGTTCTTTCAAATCCAACATTCCTCCCTCATATTTCAACAGATTTTGTATTGACTATTGTTAAATAACACTACCATTTTCGCTAAAGGATGTCATCATCCCATTTTTTTTGTGATTTGCTAAAGTACACCACCACCTTCCCTTCTCTTTTCTATTCACAGGAGCAACACATATTCACCCCACAACTTTCAGCCACACTACCATACCCTACAATCGCAGGCTGCACCACCACCCGCACTTTCTCTTTTCTTTTGTTCTTGTTTTTTTTTTTTTTGTTATTATTATTATTATTATTATTCTCATTCTTTTCCCCTTATTTTCTCTTCTTCTTGTCCTCTCTTTATCTTTGTTTTTTTGTCTTTTGTTTTTCCCTTCTGATTTCTTTTTCTTCTTCTACTTTTCTTTTTGTGTTTTCTTCTTCTTTTATTTTTTTCTACTTTCTTCTTCTTTTCCCATTTTTTTTCTTCTTCGCGAGGGCAAAAAGAAGAAAAAAATTGGAGAAAAAGAAAAAAAATATATAGGAGGAAGATAAGAAGAAGAAGAAGAGGTATGGGGGAGGAGGTTGAGAATAAGAAGATGAAAATGGGTGGAGGTGGGATGAAATGTGGCGGTGGTGATTGATGGAGAAGAAGAAAAAGAAAAATAAGAGGGGGAGGAGGATGAGAGGTGGCGGTAGTGTAGTGGTGGTGGTGGTGATTGAAGAAGAAGAATAAGAGATGAGAGGTGGCGAGGATGACAATCTGAAGTAAAATAGTTATTTGTATTTCCTTTAGACCATCTCCAATGTATTTGATTTTTTTTTTAATTTGAAGTAAAATTCTCGTAACATATAAACATTTATTTATTTCATGTTTTGATAGATATTTTATGGTTTGTGTTGGCATGAATAATAATGTCGGTGATGTTTTTTCATTGTTTCCTATGATTAATAATACATTTATAGAAATCCATTGAATGTATAAGAATCCATAGAAATCCATAAAAAAATTTTATAAATCTACAAAATCTAATTATTTAAAATTCATAAAATCATTTGAAACTTTTTAAAATTCTTCGTAGTCCATTCAAATCCCGAATTGAATACTCCGCCTAAACCTCAACCACAATACAAGTACCCTTAATGGTCTATTGACAGCTGTGAGCTGACTAGCCATCAACAAACTGCACAAATTTAAGGCAGATTTGTTTCTAACTGTAACTTTTTGGTCATGGTCGGGCACAGCATGGTGTGCCCTTGCGTCTTGTAAACAATATGCTCCTTTAACAAGTATAGAGTTTATGTGATGTCCTCTGAATTTATTCCATGAGTAATTGCAATTGCAGCAGTGTGTAGATCTGTTGTTCATTATCTTCATCTTGAAATAATGATTCACCTACTCCTTGCATTATCGTTGAAATCAATTTTTTTATTTTTTTTATTTAGTTTTGATTATTTTTTTAAAGGCAAGCAGGGTTTTTATACGATTTCAAAACTCATAAAGATATCGCAAACTGGGTTTGAACCCATGATGTAATGGTACCATCTGCCAAGCTCTAACCATTGAGTTGTCATGCTATTGGCAGCTTCGATCAGTTGTCTGATGATAATAATGGAAAATCTGGTGAATAAAATTATGTGGAATAACAATTTTTTAAACACCCCCACCCAAAAACAGGATAACAATGAAAAACTGGAGGCACGCCAAATCCTCCCTTTCGCATGTGAAGCAAGTTTATTTATGGAGATGCAATATGTTATACAAAGTATCATTAATGATGCTTTTTTTTTAATCATATAGTATATATTACTAAATCAAATACAATACTACTAGACTGTTGTGGCAGCTAAGTTGTGAACCTCATAGTTAAGGTCTCTACAAATAAAAGTACAGAACCAAAGGCTACGAAAATAAAACAGTTTGTGTATGTTACTAATAAGTAATCGTCATGCCCAATCCATGGCTGCTCTAGGTTGACACTAATCATCATGCAGAATAAATTGAAAAATAGAGTGAGGGGTCTCTGAGTCTCCCATCAAAAAACTTGTTCTCCACTGCTTAGCTTGGATCAGAGCCGCTTCAACTGCATAACACTCCGCCATAGTATTATCTAGCACCTTCCCGCCCTGCACCACTCCTTTTTTTTTTTTTTTTAGATTGTACTGATTTTTCTTTTTTCCAAAAAAGAAGAAGAAGCAAAACTAATTGTCACATAATGGCAAATCCATATAATGAAGTCATGAGGGTCAAAGGTTGGGCTAAATGTCATTCTCAATCAAACGAGAAGCATAGTTCGCAGTCTAGTAAGGTGGGCAACGAGCTTCGTATAAAGCGAGTAGAGAATTACAGGCATATTCTTGACTGCTAGCTCTTGTTACTCAAATACAAAATTAATCATCTTACCTCGCTGTAATCTCGTGATAATTTGTGTTCCATTTATCGAAAATTGTTTGTTAGGTTAAATCTACGAACATTGGCGTTGGGTTCAAGTTGCGTCGTCCAACTTATATGGCGTAAATGTGGATGTCCTACTCATTAAGATTTAGGGTTGAAAATCGAACCGAAGTTTTTCACCTAAATCGTGAATCGAACCAATTTTGGTCGGTTTCAAAATTTTCAAACCGAAATCGAATTGACCATTAACAAAACCAAATTGAAATCAAACCGATTCTAATTATACAAACCATAACCGAACCAAACTGACTAAAATCAGAATAAAATCGAAAAAAAACTAAACCGACCTACTATTTTAAACATATTATACTATTTTTGTTGTAAAATATATATTATTTATTTTATAAATTCGGTCAGCTCGATTTTGTCGATTAAAATCACATACAAACCGAACCGATCGTTTGAATTCTTTAAAACCAAAATCGAACTGAACTTAAACCGAACTAATCAATTTAGTCGATTTTTTGTTCAACCCTAATTAAGAACATGACATTAGTTTTTTTCGAGTTTGGCCTTCAAGCTTTACTTAGAACGGTAATGTTGTTAGGCATTTGCCAAAAAAGAAAAAGAAAAACAATGATCAGAAAAAAGTTTTAACCAAGAGCTCAAAGTGCTTTCATAAGCTGAAGAATTACAAACCTGACTCTTTAATATTCACTTTTGGGCCTCCAACACACTGAGGTCTCAAGAAATAAATTTATAAAACCGTTATTTATGTTGCTATATAAGTCTTGAGAGATTCTAAATGTCGAGGGAAAGGGCGAGGAATTCAGCGAGGGAAATGAGCTGGCGAGGTGAGAGTCGTTCATTTCCCTCGAGATCCGTGCATTGACTTTTTCACACGGATCTCAAGGGAAATGAACGGCTCTCACCTCGCCAGCTCATTTCCCTCGCTGAATTCCTCGCCCTTTCCCTCGACATTTAGAATTTCTCATAAGTCTTTGTACATTATAAATACATAAATTCTAAATGTTGAGGAAATGAGCGAGGGGAGGGAAGTGGCGGGATGAGAACCGTTCACCTCTCTAGAGATGTGTGCCATCTTTTTTGGCACATGCATCCCAAGGGAGGTGAACGGTTCCCATCCCGCCACCTCCCTCGCCTCGCTCATTTCCTCGCCATTTAGAATAACTCTTATAAATAAAGGGACACCACATTTAACACATGGTTGTCATTATCAGGACAGTGATTCTCCTGCAAAATATCGTGGGAGTCCCCCCAAGAGAAGATGTGCTCCAGTGGTGAGCCTGAATAGAAGTGTTATCTCTGTTTGCCAAGATTATGTTAAGGACCTTCTCCAAAATATAACTCAGATACCAACACCATGCCATTAAATGCAGTGTTAGCTATACGTATTCTAAACCTTGTGTAGATGCTTGTCAACTTCAAGAATTTATTGAGCATGCAACAAACAAAAATCCCGTTGGGTAATTATTGAGTTGCAGAAATTCTAAATGTCGAGGAAGTGGGCGAGGGGAGGGAGGTGGCGGGGTGGGGACTGTTCACTCTTTCGGGATATGTGTCGTCTTTTTTATGCATGCATCTCAAGAGAGGTGAACGATTTCCATCCTGCCACCTCCCTTCCCTCGCTCATTTCCTCGCAATGTAGAATAACTCGTTGAGTTGAGATCAATTTTGGCTCCCAATTCCATGTTTTTGTGCTCACTTCTCAACTACTGCATTTGTTCCTACAAAAAGCAATCAGAGGGTTTTGGTTTGTTTATTATTGCTAATTGCACTGTTAGTAATTTCATGATTGTTTTGGTTTGGTTAATCTCAACAAATCAATCAAAATCAAATAAATAAATTGCTTCTCAAATAATGGATTGTATGGATTTTAAGCATTATATGGCAATTATACCCAATCCACGCGAATTTATTAAATCCCCACACCACAGCAAAACCCCAGAAGGTTTTGTGTACATTTCAGATTAATGTGTTCACTGACGAAGTATCCCCCCCCTCCCTCCCTCCCCTTTTTTTTGGAAAGCAAGCTAGATTTTTTAGGATCCCACAACCTATCAACAAGGTGTGACCTACAGGTCGACAACCATAAGAAAGAAACCATGCCGCAGGTGAGTCTCGTACCTAAGACGTGAAAAAAAACCCACACAGCCCTAATCACTAGACCGTAACACCATTGGCAAATTTCCCCACTTTTACCTTGACTGAAATCTTGGTTGTACACTCCAATCAACATCTCTTCATACAAGTAGGATGAGTTGGTATGAATGTGACTCGATTCACCGCCAACTTATTAACCCGAGTTCATGATCAGATACAATAAATGCCCCCAGCTAGAAAGCTTCATCAATTCATTAAACGAACATGTCATAAACAAATCCCTAAACAGGTACCATTAAACCACACCCATACATCACTCCATCTATTTAAAGACCATTTCTTCCTTCATCTCCATCTCCATTTCCATTTCCATCTCCACCTCTCTGAGGCTACACTATGGGTTCTGATGGCACAAACATGGTCTACGACATCAAGTTATCATCAGTGGTACCTGCAAGAGTGACAGGAGAAAATATGGTCCATGAACTTACTAACATGGATTTGGCAATGAAACTTCATTACCTCAAAGGATTATATTACTTCAAACATAGTGCAGTTGAAGGATTGACTATCCATGACTACAAGGAACCTATGTTTCGATGGCTGGAAGTATACTACACCATCTCAGGGAGGATAAGGAAGTCTGAAGCTGGACGACCATTCATCAAGTGTAACGATAGCGGTGTCAGGATCGTGGAGGCCGAGTGCGACATTACCCTTGATGAAATTTTAGAGAATAAGGATTTCTCTGTTGAGAGTCGTCTTGTTCCCAATCAAGTCCTTGGTCCTGATCTGGCTTACTCTCCTTTAGTTTTCATACAGGTACTATTTCTTCTTTGGTTTTCATTCAACTTTTTTCAATAGGCCCTGCTATTTGGTGTACTTGAACCAAAAAAATAAAAAATAAAAATAAAAAATAAAAAATAAATTCATTAAAACATTGAATCAAAATTCTAATTTATGCAGTCACTGAGATACAATCTCCAAGTAGCATATGTGTACATGCTCTCTCTTCTAGTTCTACTTCCAATACTCCTTGGATTAATGTTTTAAA
The DNA here is from genome assembly GCA_003290165.1 of Berberis thunbergii. Taxonomy (NCBI): domain Eukaryota; kingdom Viridiplantae; phylum Streptophyta; class Magnoliopsida; order Ranunculales; family Berberidaceae; genus Berberis; species Berberis thunbergii. The sequence goes on along the minus strand of QNQO01002537.1, from coordinate 13,197 downwards.
ATTTTCCTTTTTGCGTTAAGCCGTAGTGATTTTATTCACATATCATAATTTGCATTACTCTTTGGGTTTAGACATATTTTCATAGTGCAAGTGAAACCTAAAGTTTCATGTTCTTTGGCTTAAAATTGAATGTCTGAGGAGTGAGGATAACCCTGCAAGGATAGGATCTGGTATGCAGCAAAGACACAAATATACACACATGTATGTGCAGTGTATTATTCTTGTTTAACAACTTACAATATTTATGTAGTATCTTACTTGGTCTTCTTTATTACTGATTAATTTCAGGAAAATATATATATATATATACACAGAGAGAGAAATCCTATGAATACAATACAAGTAGCAGGCCTTTTATTCTGCCATCAAAAAAAAATTAGTTCCAGATAGGAAATTCTTGCTTTCTTGACTGCAGAATTTGGGAGAAACTAAAAAATGAGCGCCATCCTAGATAATTTGAAATATGCCACATAGATTTGAACTGTAGATGTTCATGTGCAAACATTTATTGTAATTAGGCATCGTTATTCCGTCTCTTCAAGCCTGGAAATATACACTAGGTGTCTCTTCTCATAGGACAACAATCAGGAATTTAGAGAGCCATGGAGTATTTTCTACCAGAATATTATTCTGCTATTGGGAATGCGCAATATATATGGCTTTACAGTACACCAACCAGGCCTTGGTGGAGCCGTGGAGAATTTTAATCAGAGCACTATTGGGAATTTTGCTCCGTGTCGTATAGGTACAACAACACACAGGCCATGAATCTCAAACATAATCTGAACTGCTTTCAACTAATACCATTAATGGAACATCAATGTATAGAGTAGAGCTGTAGGAAGTGTACGACGCATAATGCTAACTGACTCATTAATCATCAATAAACAGATCATTTAATTCCATTAGTTTTTTAATATATTTTCTAGTGGAGTAAAGTAAATGTACTATAATTTATCATGCCAACGTTCACTGTAACATGTTACCAAACTCAAAAGTACGCAAAACATATATATACTTGACAGGAATTGATCGTGACATACCTTAATCTCTAAGGAACAAAGTAAAACACTGCTTTCCAGTACTCGGGGTCAGTATTTTGCATGCCGTATTGTTGCGAAGCTGAGAAATTCACCACTAACATTTTGAATTTGCTTTTGCAATCAGTTCACTTGGTTCAAATGTGGAGGAATCTCTGTGGGTCTCAGCTGGGCTCATGTCCTTGGAGATGCATTTTCTGCATCAAGTTTTATGAACATGTGGAGCGATAGCATGGCTGGAAAGCCTCCACACAAGTCGCTGAACCAGTCCAAAGCATACACCAGCAATGGAAAATTGGAGAACCCATCAATTGGCATGAAAGCATTCTCTGTTAAACAAGTGGAGCTTGTTAAGGAATCCTGGATAGCTGCAAATAATTGCAGCATGAAACCATTTTCATTTCTAATAACTGCCGCACAACTGAACCACATAATGTCAGAAATCTCTAAGAAACTTCAATCTGGTGAGACTTCACCTTTCGAAGCTATCTGTGCTCTAATTTGGCACAGCTTAGCCAAGATTAGACAAGAGGAACCAAGAATGATCACCTTCTGTAGAAATGATGCTCATGATAGAGAAGTTGGGACCTTGGGCAACAACCAGAAATTAAGTGTGGTTAAAGCAGATTTTCCGATTGTGGAAGCTGACTTCTCGGAATTAGCAGCATTGATTGCTCAACAATCGGTAGACGAGACAAAATTGATTGAAAACGTTATCGCAAAAGACAGTGGCTTGCCAGATTGCATTGTGTATGGTGCAAACTTGACTTTTGTGGATTTAGAAAATGTTGATCTCTATGGGTTAAAGCTTAATGGAGAGAGACCAGTTTATGCTAACTATACCATTGGTGGGGTAGGTGATGAAGGGGTTGTGTTAGTGCTTCCGGAGCCAGGAAATGCTGGAAAGGGAAGGGCCGTCACAGTAATCCTGCCAGAATACCAGGTTAAGGAATTAAGAGAAGAACTAGAAACAAAATGGGGAATTGCTCAAATTTATTGTCAAACAGTCAATAACTATTGATTTCACTGACCTACTTCTATGGCGTCTATATCAGTTTTTATGATTTTGAGACAGATCTAAAGTTAATCAGTTGTACCAGTAGTCTAAACTGATTGTGAAAGTGTTGAAAGTATTTGATGTTGCAGATCTACTCGTATGGTGTCTGTATCATGATCTGAGACAAGTCTACACTTATCTCTATGATGTGCACCTTATTTTATTTTTCAGTTGAATAAAATCCAAAAATTAAGAAGTAATAGACAGTTATTCACAAGAAAAAGTTATATTATATATATATACATGTACACACTCAAAATAAATGTTGTGAATATCGCAGGGGACTGAAAAGGAGAGATATCACCTGAACCAAAGTGCAGTCACCCTAGATCAACCATAAATGCATCCCAAGACTCGGAATTACACTATCACTGTGTTTCAAACCTGTAGACAACTTCCACTTAACTAGTTACACAATCAAAGAAAGAACTGTTAATCATAAAAAAAACAAACTAACCTCTTTTGTTGATTAAGATATCCAAACAAATATACATAGCATTTTCATTATTGAAGAAAGTATTGTACAAAAAAACTAGTGCAGACGGCTTCTCTTTTGTGACTGTAAAACCTATCAATTGAGTTTGAGATAGCATCAAACTTCATATCCAGGATTTATCTTTTGCTGAACATCACCATAACTCTCTAGCTCCTCCATGTCTTCCAAACTTCCCAAGAATAAAGGAAGCCTTTGATGAAGCTTAACTGGTTGCATTGAAAGGATCCTACTTTTACCATCAGATCCTCTACCCCCAGCTTGCTCCACCAGAAAACTAAGAGGATTTGCCTCATAAACTAGACGCAGATGATCCCTTGGATTCATTGCCACGCCACCATACATCAGAGTCCGATGGAAATCAGCAACCAATGAACAGATATAACGAGCTGAATACTTCTTAGGGTACTTGCCTTTCCCCTGTCGGACAGTATCAATATACCTCCTCAAACCTTCGGGCCAATCAAAATACCGTGCATCATTTACAGAGTATATTTGCCCTGAAACAAAGCAATAGAGACTTAGAAAACCAAAAAGGATAAAATTTCAACTTACCGTTACATTTTTAAAACTACCAGTAAGAAATCTGTATACCAAATCATCACTCATGGCTAAGAGGAAAAGCAACACAGAAATTCTAACAGCCTACACAGGATAAAGATTCTGTAATAGCTACATGGAGTGAGAACTAGGAATCAGAACTGAATAGGTCCCTCCTGTGTGCCATCAAATGTTGTTGGATTGATTGCAAGAAGAAGTTTTAGATGTGTTCTTCTCGGCAATATATGTTGCGACAAGAAAAAGTGGGGGGGGGGGGCGCATAGATCAAATGGTCCAAAGATATTTCATAACTGGGTAGTTAGGTTGCATTTATAATCCTACAATATCTGTAGTTTTTTTTTTCCTTATCTGAGACTAAATGAAAGAACAGGAGATGAAAGTACCTCGAGGAGGAATTCTTATGTTAGGATGTGTTAGAACAAAGTCTCCAGTTGTATGGTCCAGAGTGAATGCGTGTGTTCCTGAGCCAAAGCTAACACAGAATATTGTAGCAGATGAATAAAGAACATAACCAGCAGCAATGAGCTTTTTTCCACTCTGAAGGGAATTCAACTGTGCTTTCTCTTCTTCTGGTAGATGGTCTAGTTCCACAAGGCGGTTGTAAATCCCAAAATTGTTCCAGTTGCAATTGAAGCATCAATATTCCGAGAACCATCAAGAGGATCAGTGACCACCACAAATGGCCGATTGTCAGCAATCCATACTGGAACATCATCTTCTTCTGAAGCCATTACTGCAACTTTCCCAGAACTACGGAGGGAATACAAGATGATGTCATTCTACACAAGAAGAAACCACACAGATCAGTCATTCAGTCTCTCATGCACACTGGTTTGCAAGTTGTAGACAAAAAAACTTATGTGTTGCTCCAAAGATGATACGGACTATTGCCCTCAAAGTATCACATGAAAAACAAATATGAAGCAGTTTTTGGAACAAAGGTGTTGATTCCGACTGCCCATATATTTCCTACAAATTTCAAGCTGAAAGATTATCTAAAACTTCTAAAGAAATGAACCTTTTTTGGATACTTTCTATATACATTTATAACCAACATACTAATACACCACATCACAACTTATAATAAGACCCAATTGACAACATTCCACGTGTATCACATTTGAGATCTATAGCTTAACTATTTGTCCTAGATTCCAATCAAATCATAGGAAAATGCTATATGTCCACATTATGTTAATTAAGATTTTGAGAAAAGAAAAGCATGTTCATCATTATGATAACGTCAACCCATCATGGTTTACATCTGAAGCGAATCCCGAGTCTTAAGAAACGATACTGATTCTGTACATAAGAGTTGTTTAAATGTAAATAATGGGTGTTACAATGATCATTCAATCCTTGTCTTCTCAAACGCCTTTTCCTACGCACCATTGGTTCACTTTCTCCAAACATGTAAAGGAAAACCAGTTTGGGAGATATAACACACAATACTAGAACTCCAACAAACATTGGAATTTTGTGACAACATTAATCACCCATCCTTAACAATGATGCTGCTCATGCCTTATCACCAAATATCATCTCTCACCACTTGAATCACTATCCCTTTTACTCTTCCAATGTTGTCAAGAATGAACTTGAACACTTCTAGTTAAGTGTTCTTAGAGTAAAAATGCCTCTCTCACACATTTTCCAAACATGAAATAAATTCATTAAGAAACAAATCGAATTCGAGTGGGAAGTGAAATTACCGAGACAAGATCAAGCGGCTTGGGATCGTCTCTATCTCCACCGGATGCGCCACCAGCTTGACCAATCTGTTTCCCAAGCACAGAATTGAAGGGAGACGCGACGAGTGCTGCAATTCTCTTACATGCATACTGCAAGTGAGACAACAACACCACCAGATCGTCTCCCACGTATTTTCCTCCTTCTCCCTTCCCTACGTAATCCAATAGCGTATGAAACCCATCTCCACCACCACTAACACTAACCCTAGTCGATTTCACTTTCTGACAATCTAAAGAAGAAGAAGAAGAAAAAGCCATTCGGTGAGGAGGACGACCAAAAGAGAGCTTATGAAGGAATGCAGGGTTAGGTGGCGGGAGGGAGGATAGATTTGGCGGGAAATATGAATTCGATGAGTTGAAGAAAATAGTGGATGATGATGATTGCATCGTCTGTCTGTGTTAGATGTTGATCATTCGCTCGCGCGAGTGAGTGGTTGATTTCTAGGGTTTTGCAGAAGAAGAAAGATGAGGATCGACTGTGTGTGGAGAGGGTGTAGATGAAAGTGCTGACGAACACGTGGTAAGCATGAGTTGTGCCATCTACCACACGATTTATGCCGGAGAGGATGGTCCCCTCTCCAATTTCTTCAAATCCATGGAGAAAAGGGTAGAGTGGTCGATCACTTGCAAACCACTTGTCCAGCACAAATCAGTGATTTGAACCTCTTTTTTTTCAGAAATTCTAAATGTCGAGGTTTTGGGCGAGGAAACCAGCGAGGGAAATGAGGTGGAGGGGTGAAAGTCGTTCAATTTCCTTGAAATGCGTGCGTTGACTTTCATGTGCGCATCCCGAGGGAGGTGAACGGCTCCCACCCCGCCACCTCACTCCCCTCACTCATTTCCTCGCCCAAAACCTCGACAGCAAGAATTACTCTTTTTTTTTTAGTATTTAGGTTGGATCATGGAATTCAATTAAAAAAATTAGTATCATTTTTTGGTGAATGGTTTACAAAATATAATCATAAATCAACCAATCTTCGGGTATTGAATATAGTTGTTTAGATGGACTGGGTCGGAGTGAAAACAAGTCTCAATTTGATATGGAGGTTGTGAGGATATTAAGTGACAACAATAGTGTAGCATTCGAGTATGGATTAATAATTAATTAAAAAGAATCAACAATCCAAATAAATAAATTCGACCAACCTTGATAAATTCACCCAAAACAAGTGAAACCCGAAAATAAGAGATTGAGTGAGTGCCGGAGAGCACTAATAGCATAGACAAGGGTTTTTTATTGTCAGCGTCTGAGATATTAAAATAATAATAATAATAATAATCATCGGCTTATTGTTTGATCAATTGAGAGACCACTTCTTCAATGAATGTTCATCGTTTCACAGTAAAACGGTGGCTTGAGGTTTCAATTAATAAAGGAGCTAACTATCATTCTTTCAATAAGAAAACAAGCTATTTGGTACAGCTTAGTAAATACCTAGTGCCAGAATACAAGCTGGTATGTTTCCCAATCAATAAGAAAATTAAGAAACTAGCAAAGATCCTCGTTTGTTTCCAAATTTCGGCATTGCATAATAGCACCTCTCAGGATTACTAACATTGACATCGTTAACGTTTGTCAGCAATAAATTCTGACTAACTACCAGAAGCAAAGGAAGATTACTTTGAAAATTCAGTCATAGAGTATCGGAAAAATATCTACAGAAAGTACTGAAATATAGAAAGATTAAGCGAAGATATAATCTTGCACGTACACAGAAAGGGGAGAAGAGAAGGGGTTCAGCTGACATTGGAAGTATCATGTGAGACATCAAAATGAACTTCATTTTATATCTCTGAACTAATCTTCCGTTTCTTATCAGATACAGTATAGAAATTACAAATGTGTTTGGAAGATATCTGAACTGAAAAAAGCACCCTAGTCTCTTGTGATACATGATCTTCCTAGTATCAATATTTAGATTCATAATGTGGTTGTGTTGTATGTAATGATATGGTGTTGCTATATCTAAAGTCTTGGCAACAGATTGTCATGTACCTACACATCTCGCCCAGTGAAAAGGGAATAGTCTGCAAGAAGGGACGGATCATTCAGCGCATCTTCAGAAGTTGACCATATATACACCCCTCGTTCTTCTTTGCTGCCAGGGACTGTGTTATCGAGTATAAATGCGACCAAGAATGCCATCACCACGTTCATTGACAGAAGACCGTTCATAGCGAAATCAAACTGTAAGAGATCCAATCACATATAGAATCTCAGTTATTCCAAGTCACAGTAAGACAATTTAAGCATAAACTTTCTCGCATGCTAAATAGTTCAGATAAATCAGTGTGGGGTGGGGACATAAATTTCTATCAATAAACAAACAAGTATCTGCGAATACTAAAGGCGATCCTTGAAAAAATTTCATTAAGGAAGAAACTGTTTGGGAAAAAAAAAAACGGATCGAGTTTATCATACAAACAATCATTGACAATATCGATGAGCTGCCTCCAGAAATCTTAATGAGAACCATTAGGTTGAGAGACCATTGGGTTGAGAGATACATTTCGGAATCATGAAGATTAAGAAAAGATATTTAAATGTTCCAAATGCATAGCATAGATACTAATTGCGTAAGCTTTCAGCATGGTGAGGTGGAATAGTTTCTTAAGAGAGATTTTAACTAGCATTTTCATCACTTGTCATCATGAAAGTTGAAAGTTGAAACCACCAAGTGCTCATTGCTTCTATCCACTTACCTGATTTCTAATGAAAACTAAGCCTAGAGGGCAACAATCCAATGCATGTAATAGTGGACTTCTTCTAAGTGACGTCAAGTTATTGCAATGATCTAGATCATGTTTGCTGGTGTATTATGCACTTGGCAACAAACATGCCTATCAAGTATAACTATGGTGTATAAGTTGTGCTTACTCGTTTACTGCCAGTGCGGATTGGTCCATCTGATGCAGCAGCATAGGGAACAAAATAACTTGGCAGTATGAAGTTGGAATCAGGTCGGTACTGTTGAAAGTATGCAGGAGCTGACAAGCAGAAAAACAATGAAACACCGACAATTGTGATATTTCCGAAGCTTCTGCTTTGACCATATTGCAAAGTTGAAAGACCTAACATCACAGTCAATGCCCACATGAAACACAATATGGAGGCAGCCAATGCTTGCGGTATTGAAGCAAGAAGTGCACCCACTTTGCCTGCCAGGAAGTTGAAAATTGATAACATTCTGAAAATTGGAAACAATGACCCCGGCATTCATGTTGGATGTGAATGAGTAACTGAGTATAGAACTATAGATTCCTTACCCACGAATGAGAAGAGGATTAAAATGGCCCCACCAAGTTCCATAGTTCTTCGACAGGCAATCTTTGTTATTTCAATGGTGTGCACATTTTCTGTCAAAGTAGTTGACCCAGTACCCATTCCCCAAAGGCCTGCCAGTAAACTGCAAAACCTTCAAATACTATTCCTCTACTGACAATTCCTGGAGTTGGAGGCTTCGAATTTACTAGTAAGGACGCGGAGTGATAGGTTCCAATCTGACGATTTAAACAAAGTGCACTAGGATTAGACCATAGAACATCATCTCTCAAAGTACCGTTTGATCCTTGATCAATCGAAATAGAAAGCAAAAATTCCCCCTTTAGGTTTATACAAACTGCCTCGACTTTGAACTCGCTTAATTTATTTATTTTTCCAAAACTTCAAAAACATGAATCAAACCACTTAACTTACTACCTCGCATGTAAACACCATAAAAAAAAAAAATTGTTCTTGAAGCAAAGGAAATTGTGCATAAACCTGCAAAGTTTTCTTGATGCAAAATTTACAAAAACATGAAAATTTCAAAAATGCAGTTTATGGCACATTCATCTAATAAAGTACCCACCGATTCCACAACTGCAACCATCGATACTACAATCATGATGAGGGAAGTCCTAAGGTGGAATGTGGGGATGCCCCACTGAAAATGGTAGGGCAGTCTAACCCAATTAGCAGTTTGCCATGCACTGGAAGCATCAGTTCGGCAACGTTTCATGGTATATGCATGTGTTCTGCATGCATCAGATAAGATGTTTGAACTAGGTATGTCAGGGCTGCAGCCTTTGTAGTTATATGCTCCAGCTGCCGTCAAGAAGAATGCATATATCCATAACTATGACACTAAGGGGAACTGCAAATGTTAACCACTCCCGTGGGGTCAAAGACAAGAATATCAGTTAATAAATTTGGGAACTGGTAAGAGGGTGCAGAACATACAGCATATACACTTAATAATCTATGGCCATAGATTGAAACTCCTCGAAGGTACTGAAATAATGATTACAGAACAAACAGTGAGTACTGATTGAAGAATACCATGCATGCATTTACATCCATTAGAACAGAAACACAGATTTGTTGGAGCAAAGTTAAGGAAATACAAACTTATGAGGTACAAGGATTGAGGCTATGCTTAAGTAAGCGCTAAAAAGTCGAGCACTTTGAGGAAGGAGGCACTTTTATGACTATGCAAGAAAGTGTTTTTTTCTAGTAGAAAGTCGTCCTAAGGAGTTGAGAAAGTACAGATGAATGAACAACTTTAATGTTACCCCAATAATTATTTACATGGATTAACAATTAGAATCTATGCATTATGTAGACATCCCGTTCTTTCTACTTCATGATTCCTAATGTAGCTCTCAAGGCCATACCTAGCCGATCATTTTTTTAACAGATGATACTTATTAGTTACCGAAACAGCTTTTGCTGAATGTTACTTATTACCTCTCTCTTGGGTGGTCTAGGGAATCACTTGCGAATAAAACCTGGGGAAGCACAACCTGAGATGCCTCCCCACCCCCGCCCTTCCCTCTTTAAAAGGAACATTAAATTAAAAATTCAACCTAGCTCCTTACATAGCCAAATGGACACGCTCTCTATTAACCACTTAAAAAGGATCCAAAAATAAACTTTGAGCTTTATCCAAGTTATTGATAAGTTTCCATACCAGAGTGAAAATAAGAACTAGTAGTATCTGAGGAAGGCTGATCTCCACACAGCTACCAGCTTGAGGGAAGTCATAGCTGAAAAATGCTAAACCTACTGCAGCTACAGTTGGTGCAACCACAATTGGGTTCATAAACCTGGAGACATTATATCCTTAACCAAGAATGAAATATATTCATCATAACAACTCACCCCACTTAGATACAACATTTATTTACCTATTTTACAGTCACATTATTTTACTTGAAAAGGCTAAATACAACCATAAATCGCTGATGCCCATATTTCATAAGATCAAATATGATGAATCGAGATTAAAAACACCAAGACACTATTTGATACCCAATACCTTGTGGACTTGAATTTCTTCTCGCAGACTATTGCTTCAAATGTCAAGTGATGACAAATAAAGACCATTACCACTATGTGATCGGGACGGGATGGGACGAAATGAACCCATCCCGTTCATTCGGGATCGGGACGGGGCGGGACGAAATAGACCTCATCCCGACCTCGTCCCATCTCAAACGGAATCGGGACGGGATGAGCACGTACTAAATAGTCCTCCAATAAAAAATAACAAAAAGAGTTTTATCTCACATTACTCACACACCAATAATGTCAAATTTAATATACATATAACTTACATCATAAATAAGAATAGATATTAAATAATTAAATATTAAACTTTTCTTGGAAGACAAATAAATATTAAATTTCATTTAGAATTAATGATTCAATTCATTTAGATTTCATATAGAATTTCATCTTACATTGATTAATTTCAACACATCTTAAACTTTAATTTAGAACAGTATTTTTGATTAAAATTAATAATAATAGTTATTAAATAAATAAATTTCGGGACAGGACGGGATAGGCAGGATTGAAAATCTCCATCCTGATCCCATCCCACTCTAGATCAAGACGGAACGGGATCAGGATGAGTTTAATCAATCCCAAAATGACCCAAAAATCGAGACGGACGAGTTCGGGAAGGAATGCCCCACAACTAATGTGATATTTACTTAAAGAGGAAAAAGAGAAGAAAGCAAAGAGAGACATCAATATTAACGAAAACCCCTTTAAATACCTTAGAAGAGAGACATAAGACCTGTGTACCTAAAATGCTCTGAAAAAATTGACCCGATGATATACCCCCCTTGCACTCCCTCATTATTGTGCTCAAATTTCTACATAAAATAGATAGCCAGTCACAGTAAGCAAGCCAGAGAAATTCACTTAATGGGGGAAAAAGAAGTGAAAAAGCAAAATAAAGTGCATTATTTTCTTCTCTTAAAAATGTTAAAACAGTGACACAAATATTATCATCTTCACTATCATTCTGGTGTAATTAAGATAGTAGTAATATTATCAATAATAGTATTTTAGGCAATTTTTTTGGGAAATACTACTTCACATCTTCGCCTTATGTTGCGAGATCGATTGTTTGTGCTCATCAGACATCTTCGACTTTAAGCTCGATAACGAGTTTCGTCAACTCGGGAAGATTGATGTAACTAGGATAGTAGTAATATTAACAATAATAATATTTTAGGCATATTAACAATTTAGTATTATTAGGACAATGTTTCCTATTAGGTTTAGGGTTTGTTTTAGAAGTTAGGTTAGTTATAAATACCATAGGTTGATCATTGTAATTTGATTTTTGATGGAATAAAAGTTATTTTATTTATTGGTTACTTCTATTTATTTTAACTTTGTTATTTCGAATTATTCCGTGATTTCAATTCTTGTTTAGATTATTTTGATTATCATTATTTTAAATTCTATTAGATTGACAAAGCATAAAATACTTATGAGAACCCAAAATCCACATTTAAGCCACAAATTTTAGGGAATTTATTATCAATTTTTTTTTATTTTTTCGATTTTTTAATTACAGAAAGTGAACCTTTCGTCACCAGTTTAGATAATGCTGAAAATGAACTATGAAATTGCTTTAATAATTTTCTATAACAAAAATTCCATTTTTGAAAGTCTTTTTGCTTTTGTTTGTATTACATCACAAAAAAATATTGCATATTAACTGAAAAATATATATATATATAGTATGAATATTATGATGAGGCAAAAAAAAATACCATGCAACAAAAATAGCAATAAATCTAAAAAGGTAGACTTATCCTTTTTGAATAAAATGATAAATAAAAAAATGCAGTTCCAAGGATGCATGGACACGGACACAACATGTCGGCTCGACAATTTGCAAAAACTAGTACTCGGGGACACGTCATACTTTTTTTTTTAATCAGTCATAAAACATAAATAATAATCAATAAAGTGTCTTTCTATCAAGACACCTATTGCAAGAAATAAATATAAAGTAAAGAAGAAGTAGAAAGAGAAAAGAGAAGAAGAAGAAGAAGCATAGACTACCTCTATGTTTTAGTGGCGTTTTGCCCTATTTATCTGAAATCACAGCGAATAGTCATTCAATTCAGATGGATCAACAACCATTAAATTAGGTAGTTATTTGCAAACATCTAAAGTAAAAAATAAAACAACTTGGTTTTCGTGTATTGACTATGTCCTAACCAAGTTTTGAGTGTATTTGTGGCGTGTCCGACACATTGACCATTGGTCTGACACCTGCCGACACGTTTACCAAGTGTTTGCGCGTGTCAAGTAAGTGTCGGTGTCGAATACTTTTGGTCGAATACGAGTACGACAAGTTTTCGAAAGAGTTTGTGCTTTTCTGATGCATTCTCTACAGAGGCATAAACCGGTCAATATCATTGCATGCGAATTCTCATAGCACTTTGTCTTTATGAGGTAGACCTGTTCTATTTGACCTTTCATGGAAAGCAAAGGATGTATGAAATCATGCAATATACATAATTCCACAACATTTTTCTTCCAAAATTTTGTAGTTAGATAACAAATACAAATAGCATTGACATCAGATAAGACATTACAAATCATACTCTTTAGTTATAGTGGAAGAAACTTACATGTTCAGTGAGATTCCTGTGTTCATTAGAATTTAGGATTATTAAAACTGGGGGCCAAATATACAATGAACTCCCTTGAACTAAAGGGAGCCGGGTCCCAAAGTAAGAATGCATGATTGTTGTAAAGCCAAACACCAACATTATGGTGGAAATCACAGTAGCAGTATCCCGCTGCCATCACAAACTCGAAAAGTAAACAACTGATACCATCTCTTTTTGAAGTTTTTTAATGATATATATGTCCCAAAACACTAAAAGATGCTTACATCACTTCCACCCATGGCAGACACTGTGATAAGAGAGCCTGCCAATGACAGATAGTGCTGCAACCCATAGTAGATGAGATGGCTGTGGGTGGAAATGTGAGAG